>DWGR01004137.1:0-11431 GCA_018247715.1 Heliconius burneyi | reverse complement strand
CGTAGAAATGGAAATATAAATGCAAATTAATATTTCATTTCCTCAAGTTCGGATTGAACCCACAACCGTCGCGTGGGTCACACCTTTGTGCCGCTGAGCCACGACGGCCTCAACGACGGTACAGGTCATTGCGCAGGCACTCTTGCTTTCTTTTTCCATGTCATTCGTGCCTTCCGTTGCTCTCCAGGAGTTCGTCGACAGTCCTTATTATTCCTTTCTCGTTCTTTTTGAAATATTTTGCTTTTGTAATTCAATCGAGAGCGCTATCGTGCTATGTTGGAAGATTATTTGTGGCCAGAATTGGATGGACTTGACATCAACGATATGTGGTTTCAACAAGACGCTGCCACTAGCCACACAGCAGGCGTTACAATCGATTCATTAATGAATGTTATGTCCTTAATGGAAAACCCGATAGAATAATATCTATATTTAAAACTCGTTGCCGCACAAGTTACCTCTTATCGTAGAATCCCCCATATTTTTATCCGGTTATATTGATGAAAATAGAAATGGTATCAATACCTACCTTAATAGTGAAATATAGGTATCTCCATAGGTCCATCTTTTTCCTGAACGTCTCCTCTGTTTGCTGCGACTTCACGAATTTGTCCCAAATCTCTTGTGATAATGTGTCGTATTTTGAGCCTTTTGTAAACAGAATAAGTAATACAGGATAGTTTAAGTATCACGCTCTATTTCGCACATAGCAAGATATCAGAGGGAATCTGTGAATCTAGTCTTAAGATACGTCTCCGTTGCCCATTTTCCCCCATTCTAGAGACATTGCGCTTTGAGTGGCGTATCTCAACACCGCATTTTGCTACGTTATCAAAGAGATGCAGTGAAAAAAAAACAATTTCACGCTTTGTCCCGTACACAGCAGGATAGGCAGAGGGAACATAGTGTTAAGACACTCTATTCCCCACTTTCTGCCGAATTCTGGAGGCATGTTGAGTGGCAAAACTCAACGCCGCGCTTTGCCTCGATACCAGAGCTAAGAAATGGAAATATAATCGTAAATAAATATTTCACTTCCTCGAGTGGGGATACAACCCACAACCGTTGCTTTACAGGCACACCCTTGTGCCGTTGCGCCACTACGGCCTTTTTTACAGTATTTTTGGTATTTATTTTACTCACCATTAAGCAAGTCATCAGGTGTAAATTTAACCTGATAAGGGTACGCTGCGCTGAAATACCGCTCGGGCGCGATGCGGTGCCGCTGGCGGGGATCGCGGCGGCCGCGCCCGCGCCACTCGCGCGACTCGCACGCCACACTGCGCTCGCGATTCGTTTCACCTGTTATCGGAATAATAAATGTAAAAAAATTAATATAAAGATCATTTAATTACTTAATATTATGTATTAATATTTTTATTTCTTCGCTGTGGCAACAAGGCAAAAAAGTCCGGCGGTCAGTTCCGCCACTCAAAACGCAATGCCTTGTAAAATTGCATGGGGTGCGAAAGTGGGGAATGGAGTGTCTTAACACTTGGTTCCCTCCCCCTACCCTGCTGTATGCGGGAAACAGCGTAAAACTGATTTTTTGGTTTTTATTTCATTACTTCTTTAGTAGGTACTTTAGGAGAGCTTTTCGGTTGTCTTTCTAGAACACAGTATTGATGATACTGGTCACGTAGAAAACATGAGTATCCACGGAGAGGATGTACTAAAAGTTAGATAGCACGTAGCGAAAGAAAGATGCAGAGACAGTAGAGTTTTTCGCTGCATAGTCTCTGCTTACCCCACTATAGACAACGAGCGAAAGAAAAAATGAGTAATTTCAGAAAAACTGTCAAAATATACGGCTCTATTCAATCCATTGTCACTGCTGCCGTCGAGTTATATTGAGAATAATACAGACATTGGCCATTTATTTATAAATTACAGCGTACACGCAAGTACTAGACGTAATACTACTATCTACTACTACGTAGATACACGAAATATAAATTTTTTTCACCTTCACGCTGTATCCCGCACATAGTAGGATAGGCAGGCCCAGTGTTGAGATATTACGTTCCCCTTAAAATACCTTCGTTCACCACTTTTCGCCTAATACTAATAATTAACACTTTTCAAGGTAGCTTCTACGCAGTGCGTATGTTCCAAAAACAGTGACGTACATACGACGTATACGACTTGATAAGAAAAGTATAAAATTTACACTTATCAAAGAGTGTCAACTTTACCATAGTAAACCCACTAATTACGGTGATAATTTAATATAGTGCGGAAGTTTGAACCTGCGTCAATCTGTATCCCATATACAGCATAGATATGCTGTATATGGGAACCTATTTGGAGGTATTGTGTGTTGAGTGGCGGAACTCAATGCCCTGAATATTAGAGCACAGAATATCACACTAGGCCTTTTTTGCCTCTGCATAACGTAAGCGATGTATGAAAATGGATATAAACATAAATTTAAAGAAAATATTAGAATACAAGACTTTCACTGTACCTTTTTTTTATGGGACAAGGCAAACGAGCGTTCGGGTCACCTGAAGGTAAGTGATCACCGCCGCCCACGGCCCCGTGTAACACCAGAGGAGCTACAGGTGCGTTGTCGGCCTTTAAGGTGGAGATAGACGCGCTTTTTGAAGGTAACCATGTCATATCGACCTGGAAACACTGTCGCGGGTAGGCCATTCCACAATTCCGTGGCGCATGGAAGGAAATTCCTACGAAACTGCATAGTAGTGGAGTGCCACATATCCAGGTGGTGTGGATGATATTTAAATTTATGACGTACTGTGCGGTTAGAAAATTCGGCAGCAGGTAACAAATCAAACAGTTCTTCAGAACACTTCCCATGATAAATGCGATAGAGAACGCACAGCGAGGAGACGTCTCTACGCAAATCCAAAGTGTCACGCCTTTCACAGCTCATTGGATCCCTAATTATTCGAACAGCTCTACATTGTATGCGATCAAATGGGTCAAGCTGATACTGGGGTGCACCAGCCTAGAGATGAGAACAGTACTCCATATGAGGCCGAACCTGGTCCCTATATAGGGCCAAAGGGTGTTTTGGCGTGAAGTACCGTCTCGCTCTGTTGATGACCCCCAGTTTCTTCGAGGCCAACTTGGCCTTGCTTTCCAGGTGATCGCGATACTGGCAGTCACTTGAAACATTAAGGCTTAATTTGCTGATATTGGGCGCGGCTGTAAGAGGGGTGTTCTGAAAGACTGGCGATAACATAAATGGGGTTTTTTAGTGGTTAACGCGCAAATTTGTGTCTTCAGGGGGTTAAATTGAAACAAGTTCCTTTCACCCCATGAAGAGACATTCTCAAGGGATGTCTCAACAGAAGACACAAGTTTATTATACTACGTATGATACATATAATACGTATGGTACATTGTACTCAGGGCATCTCAGTCCGCTCAACGAATCCCGTAGGAGGCGCCCTTACAGTCGTCGACTTCCTCACAGACAGCCACTTAGTGCTTGCATATGGCTTCCTTACGGCACAGTGGAAGAATGTAACCATAGCACAAGTTATAAAATTGATTTTCACTTAGGCAAATGTTATATTAGTTTTTTTTTTGCTGCAGATAACAATAACCATTGGAAAAATAAAAAGAAAAATTTAGAGTTTGAATTTGATAAATTAATTTTTAACAAAAAGAAAAACCGACTTCTAACAACGAACTAAAAAGTAACAAAATAATTTTACAAAGATTTTATAATTTTGAAGTCGGTGCCAAGTAAAAGAAACTGGCTTAGTCATTTGATATTGTAGTAAGGTCGTTGTAGCATTAGCTTGAATTTTTGAGGTTGGTTAAAAAGAAATGCAACGATAAGGAATCTCACTTCTGTTACAGTATAATAAAATGTTAACCAAAAAAAAAACTAACTTTTATCAATTTCGACCGGATCCCATTATCGGAACCTTACCAAACTTTCAGCAAACTATCCTTGAAGTCCTTTCAAATATATCCTTTCAAATAGGAAAAGTATTATTGAAATTGGTTGAAGTTGAATTTGAACTTGTAGCAATATTAAAGTATAATAAAATGTTTACAAAAAAAAACTAACTATCAATTTCGACCGGATCCCATTATCGGAACCTTACTAAAATTTCACCAAACTATCTTTAAAATGTATCCTTTCAAATAAAAAAAGAATTATTGAAATCGGTTAACAATATTACAGTATAATAAAATTTTTACCTTGAAAAAACAAACTTTATAAATTTTAACCGGATCCCATAAAAGAACCTTACCAAACTTTCACCAGACTATGCTTAGTGTATCCTTTCAAATAAAAAAAATAACTATATCGGTTGACGGCACATTGAGTTATTCGCCCATTTGTCGTGTACATACCGAATGCAAATTTCAGACTTATGTGATTTTCTCATAGATACCATTGTCTGAAATAGACTTAAAAAAATGAGACCATATGGGAAGCAAACTTTCACCTTTCAATAAAAAAAAGTCTTCAAAATCGGTTCACTCAATCAAAAGCTATGAGGTAACAAGCATAAAAAAAATACAGTCAAATTGATAACCACCTTTTCTTACAGAAGTCGGTTAAAAATGTGTAGGCGCACAGCAAAACAAACAAGTTAGATCTGTTCAAAACTGATTACATTCATTATTTAAATAATGATGATTTTCTAGCGCTATGTGCAATTTTGAGTACATAAAATTAATAAGTATCTAGAATCAATTTCTATTTATAATTATAATACATAACAGTATGTATGGTAATTAATTTTATTAGTTGTATAACAATATAAAATTAGTTGATTGAAACAGGCATCAACAATATTGTACATAAACACTACATCAAGATTATCTTATTAATAACTGAATCGGTAATCATTTGAGTCCGTCATGGCGCAGTGGCACGGGGTGTAACTGTAACGCGACGATTGTGGGTTCAATCCCCACTCGAGGAAGTGAAATATTTATTTACAGTTATATTTCCACTTCTTCGCTCTGGTGTGGAGGCAATGCGCGGCGATGAGTTCTGCCACTCAACAAGCAATGCCTTGAGAATTCGGCAGAAAGTGGGGAATGGAGTGTCTTAGCACTAGGTTCTCTCTGCCTACCCTGATGTA
This sequence comes from Heliconius burneyi, assembly GCA_018247715.1. Taxonomy (NCBI): domain Eukaryota; kingdom Metazoa; phylum Arthropoda; class Insecta; order Lepidoptera; family Nymphalidae; genus Heliconius; species Heliconius burneyi. The sequence continues at coordinate 6,353 of DWGR01004137.1, read as the reverse complement.
CGCGGAAACAGTGTGAAGCTGATTTAATCGGTAATCATTTATCTTTCTGTGGGTGACAAGGCCAAATCAGTTAGATACCGCCATATCTATTTAGGCTGAGATATATTACCATGTTAACTTATATTTATTTTCATACAATCAGGAAATAATAGTTACTATAGAAGAGCTATTTGACATATACTATACATAGAACATATAATACTAGTAGAACTTACAATTCCATGGGAAACAAATATTTCAAAAAACCATGGTAAACATGGTGAAGTTAACATGGGAGTAGGAATTAAGGGGCCGAATGGCCTTGCCCACCCCAAAAATATTTCTACCAAAAAAATTGCATCCAATAACAAAACAACTTTTACACTAGCATTACGGTGGAAAGCTGAAGCCCAGGCACCTCCCAGAAAATATCTATAGATACAACCACAACTTCAAAGTTCAAACTCATACATGTATCAGGATAGATTTAGAGTCTTTCTATATGCAGTAGAAATATGTGTGAGAGAAACATTAGTTATATTTCTGTCACACATGCTAAAAGATCTTTGCCTGTCTAGATCAACTATTAGTTAATTTCTAACTACATACTTTTTAAAGTTGCATTAGTGGAATGATTTTGAACATTTTACTGATAGAGGCCAGTCGGAGCCCAGGGGCACAAAGTGTGACTGTTACATCAACTGGTTTTGGGTTCAATCCCCACTCATTTTATTTACTTTTACATTTCCTCACTCTGGTGTAAAGGCAAAGCAAGCAGAACTTGGCGGAAAGTAGGAAACAAAGTGTCTTAACACTTATATTCCCTCTGCCTATCCTGCTGTTTGCGGGGTACAGCGTGAAGCTGATTTTGATTTTTTTTTACTCATTACCAGCCAGTAAAGAGAGCAGTTTGGACTGTGGAATCAAGCATTAATGTTTGGCTAGCTAATATCTGTAAGATAATAAGAGTGCATATTCTAGGCAATATTGTGGGTCCAGCAACCACAAGGTGAATCCATGGAATGCTAACAAATTTATTTGTTAAATTATGATTTTAAGCCCAAAAGTGCTGTTAAAATAGGTATGGTCAAAATTTAGAGAATATAATCTGCATTTAAGTCAAGAAAATACCATAATTTTAATAATTGTATTAAATAAATTGTACATTGAAAGAATATGCCTGAAAATACTATTTGTGAAATAATTCAATTCAATAAATTAAGATTGCATTAATATAACAGTTTTATTTTAAAAGTATTTTTACTATATTAGATTATTGCCTAAAAGAAATCAATTAATTGTTAAAATTTAATTAAATGTAAGAATTCTGATGAGTATGTGGAATATGAAATAAATTTTAATTATGTTCCTTGCTATATCTAATACAATGAAGTCTTAAAATTTATTTAAGCGTTCATTGTAATTATTTTCCAATTTATTATATATTTTCAATGATCATCAATCAATATGTGGATACAATAGAAAAAATATTTGGTGGATGTTTTTGAAAACTTAAACTAAATATAATTCCACCTTAGGAAAGAAAAATACTTATTTAGCAAATAAACAAAAATTTGGAACATAACGGGACTCAAACGCCTCCTGGAAACTGACCAGGAGGCTTTCTTTTCTTTCTTAAGTGTGGAATTTGGATTTGGAATTTAAATTTGTTAAAAAAATTCCACCTTGTTTCGTATAATATTTAACATACCTTTATCACTGGATTTATTTGAGCCAGATGCATTGCTTGATAAACTTGAATCATCCGAGTCATAAGCAAATGCAGTATCAGGTTTATTTAGACGTTCTTTCCGAGGCTGCCATTTCTTGGGTGTCCCGTGTCTTGGGGATCTTTCAATCCTCGACTTAACTCCTCCCATCACCTGCAGCATTTCCAATGGATAATGTCGCGGTGTTTGCTTCTCCATATGATTCGGGTTCATATACATTCCTGGCCCTTCGAAACCTCCATTTCCGTGAAATAATACAGGTGCACCTTCATTCATATTGACTCGATGTCTGCTAAAATATGGTAGAAATTAAAAATTAAGACTATCCTCCTACATCATTTTTGAGACATTAAATAAATACTGACCTATCGCGACCGTTAAAATTTTCTGATGTCTAGAGCCTAAGGTAGGTTATTGTAACATTCTAGACTTGCTTTTATTGTGACGTCGAAATATATATTTTCTTATTTACTTCACTTCCGAAATTAGAGACGACTTGTCATACGTCTTTTTTCTTGATAATTTGATAATTAACGCTTTGAATATAAAATAAGTCTTTACACTGTACTTGTCGCTGGCCTCCTCACATGCAAACAGATCGAGCGTTAATTATTTCGACGCCGACAATAATAAATCTACCCACAAATTCAAATGTAAATCTATAAATTAGTGAAAAAATCCGCCATGACCAAAGGAAGCAAAACTAGCGACATCTGACACCGGCTAAAGAAATCTACACGTGATGTTTTACTTTTTTTCTTAATTCAAATCATGATTGTTCCATATTATGCCAGGAAAGATTTTAACTATGCACATCGTTAAAAATACTCTGCAAGTTTACCCAACAATCACACAAGGCTGTATTTTACAGTAAATGATTTTTTTTTATAATATACCAATTTAAGTTTAGTAGCACTTTTATCAAAATTTTAATGTTAGTTTACTTATCACATGATTTTTTTTCATACTTGCAACATTTAATATTCAATGACATTTGACGCAAAAAGATTTTGTCAAATCAGTATCAAAAATACTATATTATTATTGTATAAATTGTAAAGTAAATTAAATGAATACGGTTTCCATTATAAAATGGAAGTTTTAGGAGCTAAATTAATTATGCAACTAAGAAACTAAATTATTTGCTTAGAGTGATGACGTCGAAAGAGGACGATGTAACCTTAAAAGTGCAAAAAATATATAGAAACATTCATTCTTATTCATTTGTATTGTGGTTGTTTACCGTACTTTGATATGTCTCAATTTAGTGACTTTATGGACGGTGTTCCCGTTAAGATATCGGAAAAATATAAACGTCCGCCAAGAATAGAATTACCTTACAGTGTTATAGAGGGGCCTATTCGAGCTCAAAATGTTGTTGACAGTGTCGAATATTGCTCAACATTCGAGCGTAACATACTCGCTAAACTTAAAGAACTTAAAAGTGCAAAAGAGACGAAAAAAAACGAAAGACGACATCGCGTGCAACTTTTAGGGGAAGCTAAACAAAAGAAATTAGATGCTATAGCTGCTGCGGAGGCTGAGGAAAAGTTGAAACAGTTAAGTGTGTCAGAGGTGTCGTACCCTAGCACTGATGAAATAAGTGCACTATCTCCAGATGACAAACCTGAAAAGAACTGTGATGTATGTCCTACCAGTACCCAAGAAAATAGCCCAGAGTTTGATAAAGCTGTTAATTTAGATGAACATACTCATAGTACCAACCGAGAGGCTCAACTAAATATTTTACAGCCTATACAAATTCAGTCCAACTATCCACAGAGCAGCTTGCTTGATGATCCAGATCCACTACAGGAATATAAAATGCAAAACAAAATGAAAAAAGTTCCCCAATATAATCAGAATATAGAAACATGGACTTATAAAGATTTTGAAAATGATACTTCTAGCCCATTTGATAATGTGGAACTAAAGACTATAAATGATATGGAGTTACTGGCCCAGGTGTTACAAAGTCAGAGGGATTCAACAGTTAGCTGTGAAGCCCAAACTTTCAATCAAGACCAAGCATACCCAGGTTATACAAATTGTGCAACTCAGGCACAAATTGAAGGTGTATCGTATTTGCCTAATGCATATGCAGAACAACAGATTCAAGGACCAAGTGTAATGTATTCCTCGCCTCAACACTTCCCTGTATCTAATGGATATTATATTCAAACAGAAACTTGTAATAACACCATGCCCATTGAGAATGTCTATATGCCAAATTACCAATATTATGTTCCTGCAGAATACACAGGTCAATATTATAATCAGATACCAAAATCAGGGCAAACATCTAATGGGACAAATTTTATTCAACAACCATATTACTATTCATATCCTCAGGTACCTCCAATGCCATATATGGACAACTCTTTGAACACAAATACAGTACAAGTGGTTAACCAGGAAGAGGCACCTAATGTGTCAGTTACTTCACAAAATACAGTTAAGTCACGGTCAAGGAGTGTCCCGGATATTGTTAAAGAATTAAATGATGAGATAGCCTCTGCTAAGCGAAGGGCTCATGAGCGTTCTTATAATGCAAGTCCAGCTAATGTTAATATACCCTCCTCCAGCAGTGATAAAAGAGAAGAAAGAAGAAAAAAGAAAGCTGAAAAAGTGCCGAATCCATATGAAAAACTACATCCGAAATTGCAAACTATGTGCCAGAAAGTGCATAGCATGGGTTTTCCATTAGATAGAACTGCCAGGGTGTGCAGTCTTGTTGGTGACAATGATAAAAAGGTATTTTTTTAAAAATTGTTTTCATCAGTTTCCTGCTATCTTGCATATACAAAAGTATGCAGGAAGGCCAATTTTTGAGACATTGCATGTTGAATGGTGACTCTCCATGCTTCACTATCTAGTCAGTAAATATACAGTCAGATCCTCCTGGTATCTGTCTATATAAACTATGACTGCAACATGACGATTGTGGGTGCAATCTAGACTCGAGGAAATGAAATATTTATCTAAATTTATATTTCCATTTTTTGCTCTGGTTTTGAGGCAAAGCGCTATTAGGTTCCCTCTGCCTACTCTACTGTGAGCATGAAGCTAAATAAAAAGAAATATATAAATATATGGTAGTAGTTGAGTTAAGTTAAATTTAAAAATATTACATAACATCCAAACATTATAAAAAAAGTAATATTATTTAATCCACATTTTATACACATACACTAGAATACTCCATGACAATTTTATTAAGTGCAAATAATATAAGAAGCTGGATGCATAAAAGCAGCCATTGTGTTACAGCAGCACAGTGTCTGACAATAACCAAGACAGTTGTAGTTTTATTTCCCACTCAGATGAATGAATTATTGTCACTTTCTTGTTCTGGTAAGAAGGCAAATCGCAGCGTTGCATTTGCAGTTGCATGCAAAGGTGGGGGAGAGAGACTATTTCAACACCAACACTAGGTTCTTTTTGTCTAATTGCTGTGTAGGAGATAAAGCGTGAAGCTGATAATAAAATAATTTAAATATATTTACTAATATAGCTTAATACATGTACATTTTATTTAATTTCAGGTGATAGAAGGGCTTCTTATATTGGGAGAATTAATAGATCTGGGATTTTCTGAAACAAGAGTCTTGGCTGCTTTGGCTAAAAATGAATTCAGCAGGGAAAAAGCTTTAGATGAACTGATTTCTTAACAAGAAGATGATTTTATATTTTTTTTGTTATAACAAAGAATTTTGTATTATCTGTTTTTAGATGACAGATTATACAAAAAAATATATAGATTTATAAATTATTATATATGCAATATGTAGATAAAATGAGATTATAAATATGTAAAAAATTGCATTGTTATATAGATAATAATCTTACATTATTGTAAAAACATTCACTTGTGTATTTAAGCTTAATAGGGTTTTAAAAGAAGAATTTTGTGAAAGTGAACCATACATTTTCTTAAATTTCTAAGTGAAAATTAAAAAGACTATTAATAATATGTTTCACTATTTCAAGAGGTATGGCTGGGTCAGTTTAAAAATTATACTTGTATTTTGTAAGTAAATAAGGTAAATTGAGCTTCTTCTAGTATCGGCTAAAATAACCTTAACTTACGGCATAATTTATTATTTCTTAACTTTTAAAACATATTTTTAAAAAATTAAAGAAAAAAATCTCGTCTCGCAGAGTACATAAGAAATGGTCATAATATTTATAAATAAAATGTGACAATATATATTTCTTAGAATAAAGCCTTCAAAGTGTTCTTAAAATTTAATCTTTGATTGTTCAATTTATAATTTTACTATGGTTTTTATAACTAATATGATAAAAGTGTTAGTAATTTATAGATAAATAGATTGGTTGTAGATATCTTAGACTGTCAAGTGTCAAAAAGTTGATATTTAATATTTATTTAATATTTTTGATTTTATATGATGAGGCATCATTAAGCAAATAGGCAAAGAGAATCTTATCTTAAGACTAGGGTTGCAAATATTTCTTTGGTGAAAAGCTACAAATTGTGTAGCACTCTAAGAATATATTATGTTTTACATGTATAATAATATAAATAAATAGAAATATTTCAATATTTTACAAATATATTTTGCAGTTTCTGTCATGTACTTTTGTTGGTAAATTCATAATCTTTTACTTTTGCAAAGCTAA
>DWGR01004136.1:0-11432 GCA_018247715.1 Heliconius burneyi | reverse complement strand
CAAGACGATCTACTAACTTCCTGCTAAGTTGACAAAGTACACACTAAATTATGTAAGATACGGTAGCGAGGCTTTAAACTTTGTCCCTCGCGTAGAGGACAAACTGTTCTCACTTGGTGTGGGAAAGATTTTTCTAACTTTTTACGTAATATTTGGACTTTATTTGAATATATTAAAAAAATCAGTCAAGTGTGAGTCGGAGTTGCCCACCGAGGATTTTGTACAAATTTCACAATTATATGTATGAAATGAACTATAATTAAAAGTTTGTAATTAAATGTCTATAATTTTTCAAATTTTCGATCTTTCCCTTTATTTTTATTGTAAGATCTCATTTTATGTCAAATTTCATAAATGTAAGTTTAAAAATCATAAGTATTGGCGGCGCATTTCTTACAAAATGCGATAAAAATTATACATAAATTGCTCGTACCTTTTGCTTCCATTGACTCAGAAGCTTTATTTTTTTTTGCTCAAAGTGACAGTAAACCTTAACCATGTGGCTCGAGATAAATGGTCGTGATAGACGGACAACAAAGTGATCCTATAAGAGTTCTGATTTATACTATGAGGTACGGAATCCTAAAATATTAACACCAACGTGGTTCTGTTGGGACGTGCTTGATGGAATATGGAGGTAATGTGTTGAGATCTCGGTATTGCGGTGCTGATTCTGCTGCTGATTACCATACGAAGCTTATTGATGATTGATGAATGGTTTGCGGGGCAGGGGATACATTTTACATTTGCGGGATTACGCATATATCGGGATTGAATCTACGCCGCGTAAATAATGCTTGATGTTGTCAATCACTCATTAATGGAAGAATTATATTGCTTATATGTATTTCTCAAAATATAAAAAGCAAAATACCTCTTAACAACCTGAAAGTAAATTATATCACCGTCTCCCATTCGTATACCTGCAAAAATGTCCAAATATGAAAAAAATGTCGAATATTTTATAAGAAGTTTTTAAAAATATTTTTGCGACAACCCAAATTAAGAACCACCTCATTCTAAAATGAGGAACGAAAATTAAAACAACAGTTTGATTAAATGTACAAAATAAACAGTCAACGTTTACGCTTAGGTTGAGAAGCCATTTTGATATCTTTTGAAAATAATCATAATATTTTTTGAAATATTAAATTTCAAATAATTTTTAACAATAATAAAATTTAATTATCTATACGAGTATATTATTCCATCAAAAACAAGTGTGAAATGCGAGGCAAGTTAAATGAATGGGAGATCTTCATGGGAGCCGAGTTCTATGTTCACTCGGGATAAAATTAAAATTCTAAATTTCACTCGATTTTTTTTTACTTACAGGTGTTATTACAATTCCAAGTTAGTGTACTTTCTTGATCCAACTTGTATTGGACTACTAGGTTGATATTTAGTTTGGTATTTTACCACCACGGTGGTAAGAAATTTCGAAGTCAGATTTAGCCAGATTTACCTCGAATTGATTTTTTTTTAATTATTAATGGTTATTATGAATATTTTGTTATTTTTAAAATCGTTTTATTTTTCTATGTTCTTCGGTCTTATTTCCTTATTTGAGATTAATTTACTTATCAATATTTATCAGTTTTCACATTATTTTGTATACAATACGTTTTCGTTTGTAGCAAATATCAAGTTTCTGGGTCACCTAGGAGTAGGTAAGTTAATTGATGAGTGAGTGGACCAGTCACAAGAATGTCGGTTTTAAACGTTAATATTTCAATAACGAGTTTAATTGTTCAAATTTTATATACATGTTAGGGAGTTTTATATAACGTGCTAAATGTCATGCTTAAAATTGTTTGAAATTGCTTAAAATAGTTTCAAATTGTTACATGCTTAAAATTGTTTTAAAACTAGCTTGAAATTGTTCATGTAAAAAATACACATTACGCATTTACAGCTTTTTAACTTTGCTGGACACGCTGGTGCGTGCGAGTCTTGCTATAAAACTATTCCGTTGTTGTGGATAAAACTATTAGGTATGGAAGGCTTAAATTTGGATATATATAAGTTAGGGAAGGAATGCGAAAGCACTTAGAAAGGATATTTCGATAATTTTACTTTACGTCAAAACATTTAAGTCCATGCAAATAAAGTTGTGAACAACGACTTGTTTCAAATATAATTAGCAACTATCCTAGCGGATCCTAGTGTTAAGACACTTCGCCCTTCCTTACTTGCGCCACAGGTGTTGTTTTACTAAATAATATAAGTTTCTATGTTCTTAACAATGATTTTTACCATATAAACATGTCCTTTAAATGAAACAAAAATTTTAAAAATGAGCTTCACGCTATATCCCGCAACCAGCAGGCTAGAAGGGAACCTAGTATTTAGACACTCCGTTCCTCACTTTCTGCCGAAATCCGCATTGCGTGTTGAGTTTAAACAACATTTAAAATATATGTATTAATAAACGTAAATGCATAGTAAAAAGAAGACCCAGAGTTACATTGTGAACACCCAATCAGGTAAGTGAAGTCAATCCATCTGATGGCAATCTTTTCGAAACACTTTAAAACGGATCTACATAAAGCTGAAATGTAACTTTACGTTTTCCCCATAGGTAGTAAGAGGTAATTTCAATATTATCACGTAGAAAATGCATTTTATGGTTAGATGTGTTGGTTTCTGTTAATTTCTTTCATTATTTATGTTTTTTTCATTTTGTTAGCTTTATGCTTTAACCTGAATATAGTATGGAGAATAGAAAAAATATAGTGTCAAGACACTTCGCGCCCTATTTCCAGCCACAGCGAGTTTTCGTACTCAAAGATGCGCCTTATTTTAAGTACAACTCATACCTATAAATGGAGGTCAAATTCACAGCCATCGTGTTTAAGGGCGCTGTCACACTGCGCCACATTGGCCTCAACACAATGTTATACAAAATTTACAATTTAACAATAGAAATTTATAATGTACGAGTATATGCAATAACACAATAAGTAAAATAACAATTAATATAAAATAAATTACTAAAACTTCAAATTACACCACCTGTAACAAACACACACGAGACAGACAAACAATATCGAACAATAATTGTCCATTAAATCGAAACGTAATCGAATCACCAGCTCAACACCGCACAAAGGCCAAATCTATAAACAATTATCGTTGTAGGCATTCAAATTTAGCATGCGTTTGAGATGTGAATACTGATGAGACTGACGAGCCTAACAAATGGTCGGTCTGGCGGAAGCATCGATATGGTACGCTATAATTACTTGCAAAAAAAATTTACCGGATATTGAAGAATTTAAATTGGGATCAAACCCACAACTATTGTCAGTACAGTGAGGTAGTATTGCAGTACGAGAGAGTTGTACAATTTTAAGGTCAAAGTCGCTTTATGTTTTGGACACAGCGAGGAAGTCAGAACGAACTTTTCAAGACATTGCCTGTTGACTGGCGAAGCTCAGCGCTGCGCTTTGTCAACGAGCAAGGAAATGAAAAATGTAAATAATATAATCATTCCCTCAAATGAGAACCAGACCCTCTACCACTATGTCTACCAGTCAGACGCTATCCTCCTGCGCCATTATGGCCTTCACGGTCGATGGATAATAACAATTTAAAAAACCTAGATATGAATGGATATTTTTTTACTATTTAAGTTCTTCCTTCCCTTTTAAGGAAAAAAAAACCCACATAAGATGACTTTATTGTCCGTCTGTCTCTCTGTCTGTCAAGTCAAGATGCTTTATCTCAGGAACGCTTGCAGGAATTTCTACATTTACTTGAAAAAAAAAAGATATGGCCCTTTATGTAGGAAAAAACGTATGTTGACACCATAAAGGGAATCAAAATTAATACGTCGTACATTACTTTCGGTTAACCCAGAAATATGAAATTTGTCAGCTAGCATCTACAGGTTCAGTTCAGGAAAAAATCTAAAAACGATACATTTGTGGTTAAATCCTAAACTAATAAACTTGAAAGGTTGCCACCCTTTTAAGGCTATTGATTTTTAGAATTTCATACATTTGGTATTAAAGCCGCAAGTTTAAGAGAGATAGATATCCGATGAAAGGGTCAGGCTAAGCCAAGCATGAATCTCAGAAATGGCTCGAGATCTCCATTTTTAGTACGGAACTCTCGGTAGGCGAGCCCGACTTGCACTTGTCCGGTTTTTTTTTACTTTATGAATAATGTGATCGAGTGAGGGATACATGATAGGAAAACATAGTGAAGTTACCCTTTTATCTTGCAAATTTTAAAATACAGATTATTTAATAGTGCTCTGGATTTCTTTTAGTTCATTTGAAACGGCTGCATAATACCTAGTATCTATGTCACAAAATGTGGAGCGAGAACCTTTATTATTTATCAGCTTCCGTCTGAGACCTTCCACACGAGAATACAAATATCTCGCTATTATTTTCTATTTTTTTTCTTTTAGTATACAAAAAAAAACACTATTTTTATTGTAAATTCATATAAAACACTACATTTAAGGTGCGGCTGAGTTTCTATAATCAAATAGAAATAATACTTTTGTACATTCTAAATGACTGAGGTAATTTCGACCTCACTAATTTCTACATACAGTGGGTCACATCGAATCGATTAAGCCTATGTAATATAGCCTATAGCCTAACAGAAAACAATGGACTAGCTGACACAAAAATAAAGTTTTTAATTCGGACCACTAGTTGATGAGGTTAGGGCTTTCTTTCAAACAAACTATTCAGTTTTATATTAGAACAACGGTATAATTAAAATAGAAGCATAGAATATACTCGTATAACATGTAATATTGAGATAAGAACAGATAATAAACACCATGCAATACTTTTTAGCTTCACGATGTATCCCGCACATTGCAGGGGAGGCAGAGGGAACCTAGGAGCCTAGTGTTAAGACACAGCGTTTCTATTTAGACACTTCCATTCGCTACTTTCCGCCGAATTTTGGAGGCATTGCGTGTAATGGCGGAACTCAACGCCAATAATATTTTATATTTTTCATATATTTTTTGTGGTCACATAGCTATAGTGGAATAAGACCCTGGCATTAATTTATGTTAGAATTCGGTATCTAATCCATACAAAGACGATTACATCATGTGCATACATATGACTACATGTACATACATTAATATTAGTTGTTGAATTTGTCATAGGGACGGCTTAAGTATTTATTGAATATATTAATAACGCATATGTATCCTAAACTTATATTATTATTAATAACCTTTTATATTTAAATCAGCTTCACGCTGTATCTCTCACACAGCAGGGTAGACAAAAGGGAATCTAATGTTTAGTCACTCCGTTCCCCATTTTCCGCCGAATTCTTTAGAGGTGTTGCGTGTTGAGTGGCGGAACTAAACGCCTCTTGAAATAATAATTAAAATAAAATTTAAAATAAATATTTAATTTCCTAAGGTGGGCATCGAAGCCACAACCAGTCCAGTAATTTGCGCCACGACTGCCGTAACCTTTTATATTTATTTATACCTTTCTTTTTATCTCTCATTTGGCAGGACGAAGAGGCATAGACTAGTTAGTGATGTGGTGTTCAGTTCAGTTGACGTCTGTCAATTATTTTCCAACATTTAAATTTTATATAATATACACTGTTTCATAACTATATGGTTATGGGTTCCATTCTTACCTGGGGAAATTAATAATCTTCATTTTCTCGTCGTGGTTAATAGAACTATAATTATCTTAACATAATGAATAAACGAAAACAAAAAATGCAATAAATTATATGTAAACCTATTAAAACTCACCAAAACTTATTGCTGTTTGTAAATAGGCGATAACCATCAACGCTGTAACTGAAACAAGAAACAACTAAAATATAGTTAAACTATACATAAAAAACAAAATGTAAAAAAATATATAAAATAACATAAGACTAAAATCGCATTACTAGTGTATTATAAAAAAAAAACAAAACATTTGAAGGATATGGTTTTTCTATTAAATATATATATTTAAATTACAATAAATATTTATAAAATTAAACAAATATAAAATTAACCATACAACAAAAAATAATAAATTATAAATTTTAGAACCTCGAGCATAAAAACTAAATAAAAAAAGAAGAACGTCACACACGCGAAATACCTTTCACGAACATTTTGGCGGGAACTTCTGAAGAGCGTTCGGCTCCCCCTACGTCAGTTTCAATACTGCCGCGAAGCTTACAAAAGCGTGTAAGTTTTGATAACAGATAAAACAATTTTATTGATTTTGTAGATAATTGGTTCCTTTCAAGTAATTTTATAAATAGGCGAATTAAGAAATATTTGAGTACATATATAATGGATTAATTTAGATAATAGCACTATAAGTTTGATGGTTATTGTCTTTGGTTTTTTGGTGGCATAAATGCATATAATTAAAAATATTTTTTTGGTTTTGTGTTTTGTATTTTGTATATATACTCGTATATATATATATATATATATATATATATATATATATATATATATATATATATATATATATATATATATATATATATATATATCGGTGTTAGACTTTTTTTGACAGTGTCTCGAGAAAATTTATATTGTTGATAGATTATTATTTATTGCACCCATAATATACAAGTAACACAAGATCATTAAAATAACATATGTATATGTTTAGAAGGTGTCTGCTTGATGGTATTGCTTCAATAAGACCGCTTTTCTTTTTCTTCTTGTTCTCTTATAGACAACCTTTAGTAAATGAAGGATACATATATTACATATTTAAATACATCATATATCTACTAAGGGTTGAATAATACATAGATTAACTAAAAATAAATTACTCTTTTAAATTGGTACAACAATAACCTATTTTCTCTTTTTACGTTCACACTTAGGAGAGAATACTGAGAGAAACGGAGAGAATGAACCGCGATTAGAACTTGCGCCTCTTGGAAACCCTCTAACCGCTTTGACCTCAAAGTCATAAGTTTTCATCAAGAGAAAGATACATCAAAATTCTTATACTGTTGTTACTACTTATTTATGTTGTCAGCATCTCTCCAACAAAGCGCGGCGTTGACTTTTGCCACTTAACACGCAATGTCCCCAGAATTCGGCAGAATGTGGGGAACGGAGTGTCTTAACATTAGGTTCCCTGTGCCTACCTGCTGTGTGCGTAATATATTTCTATGGTACGTACCTCTACTAATAGTTAAACTGTTTTTTGTGATTCAATTGATTATTATAATACATAACAATACCCTACACTTAATTTTTCACTCATTTCAGTATTTCAAGTTTTAAATAAATTTTAAATAACTAGTGAGTCTCAAAATTACCGTCCCGTGAATATTCAAGAAGCTTTCAAGAAGTCTAATATAAACTGTGGCGTTTTAAGCGTTATTTTTATGAGGCAAAGCGGAGCCAAGTTATTTTACCTACTATAACTAAGAAAAACAAACTGCTGTTTACGAGGATGTGTAGAGGTAGTAAAAAATTCTAAATATTAATACAAGCAAGATTGCTCTTGTCATACATATTACATATTTTAAATATGTCAAGGATACATGTATTACATATTTACATACATCATATATATAAATATACTAAGGGTTGTATAATAAAGAATAATACATAGATTAACTAAACATAAAGTAATCTTAGAAATTGAAAAAATACTCTTTGTATTTCATTTATTTGGTATAACTAAGGTTTTTTTTCTTTTTACGTACTTAAGGAATTTTTTTTAAAATAAAAGTACAAAAATTTGAATGAACCGCGATTTGAACTTGCGCCTCTTGGTAATCTTATTAATAGATTATTTTAAAATTATAATTAAAAAATATATGTTATGATTATTTTTAATGAAACTATTTAACCGGATTAATCGCGTTTATTTCATATTATCTCTATATATAATAAAACAGTAAGAATATTTTGTCTATACAAAAATACTAAATTTTTGACTAAAATGGATAGAGGACACTTAAAAAGTATAATAGAAAAATATTTTTTTTCAATTTCTTGTCTTGTGTGTATGTATTATCACGCACATCTCTAAAAGTACTGAAGCTATTCACTTAAAACTTTCACCGATTGCTTTATTTTAACTCAACTTAACATCTAAAGTTTGTTTCGTGAAAAACGGTTCATTAAAAAAAAGTTATCGTCATTTGAATTTTTTTAAGGCATTAGTTTGTCTACAAAATTTATTGCAATCCATATCTATACTTATAATAATATAGTAGTAGTATTTGTTTGTAAATAAATCTGTATTTTTAACCGACTTTCAAAACACGAAATAGGTTCTCCATTAAATATTTTCGATTCTATATTCAATTACTTAATTTTTTATTATTTTGGATTCGATTCGAAATTGGATTATTCGATTCCATTTGGATATTTTTTGTAATATATTGCATATTAATATTACAGTTATTTTACAAAGTCAATTCTGTTTATTACATAAATAATCATGTAGTTCAAGCGGGCGAAGCCGCTGTCATGCCGCTAGTTATATATATTGTTAGAAATCGCAAGCGGTCTGCGTTTTAAAAAAACACGATAAAAATACATACCGTCTATATGTTTCCAACGTAACTACAATAAGTGACGTGTGTCACTCAATAACAATACTACACACTAGATATAAACCCAAACAGATGTAGGTTCCAGTACCACTCGGTGAATGAAAAATTGTTCTGGTAAGTAAACAAAGCGCGGTGTTTAGTCTCGCCACTCAACAGGCAATGCCTCCTGAATTCGGCGGAAAATGAGAAACAAAAGTGGGATGGGTGGGCTTAATGGGAATGGAGTGTCTAAAAATTAGGGACCCAGGTGCCCACCTTGCTATGAGCCAGATGATGCAGCACTTTGTCTTTTAATACTCTTGTATGGCGAGGAAAATAAAATATTGAATAATAAATTTCAACAAGTGGGAATAGAACCCACAACCTGTCGTTTACAGCCACAAGCTTGTTCCAATTCCCTTAGACTGGCCACATAATCTCTTAAAGTTAACTAGCAAAAATTCAAATTTAAAAAGTTCCTTTATCAAAAGTATCACTACACATCTTGGCAGTGTTTTTAGTTCTTTAGCTACTATTTTTTCATAAAACATTGCTAAGAATGAAAGAATCATATTTTTTGACATTTAATAATTCCACTTTTTCTCCGAGACAATATCTTGCATTGCTGATACATACAGATATTTGCCATGGCACTTCACTAAGCACAATTATTGTAAATGCAATAAATTATGAAAAATAAGTCATTAAATATAATAGAATATTATGGAGTCTTAGAACTCCAAACTCTCTTTAATTTGATAGTATTATATATATGATTTCTTATTTTATTCTGAGTTTCAGTTGAATAAATTATGTCTGTTAATGCTGATTTACAATTTTTTGAGCATAATTTTCAGCATTAAAACAGCTTCACGCTGTAACCCACACACCGTACGGTAGGCAGAGGGAAACTAGTGTTAACACACCATTACCCACTTTCTGCCGCATTCTGGAGGTGTTGCTTGTTTAGTGGCGGAACTCAACGCCGTACTTATGCCTCGACACCAGAGCGAAGAACTTTTTTTTATGGAAAAAGCATGGCAAACGAGCGTACGGGTCACCTGATAGTAAGTGATCACCGCCGCCCACGATACCGCGTAACACCAGAGGAGCTGCTGGTGCGTTGCCAGCTTTTGAGGTGGTTGGGCGCCGGAGCCCGGCATTACCTAATGCGAAACGCAGTGACATAAAGCCACTACTTCACGCCGGTTTTAAATGCCGGGGGTGGTAATATCCGGTCGAGTATGCCCGTGCCTGTCGCCATTGCTGGCAACGTGACTCTCCCACTCGTACTTTAGTCGCCTCTTACGGAAACACACGGCTATAAATATAAATTAGGATTATGGAGCATAAATTTCAGTTTCCATAATAGATGATATTAAAGTTCAGTTTAACAAAACCAAGTGGTTTTGTTTAACTGATCTTGAACTGAACAGTTATTTGACGGTTTTTGTTTTGTTATTTTAAAAGTAGTAGGTATTAAGAAACCAAGAAAGAATATGTAAACCGCACGAATACGAATATTAATTTCAAATATAATAAAATTGAAGTATGGATATTTCTTAAATAGACTTTTTAACTTACCGAGACACATGTTTATTTGTGTTAGTTTGCGCTTATGTATATGTATAATTTAAAACAAACACTCGTATAAAACTATGTAAACTTATCATCATACATATCTAAATGATCATATCCTAAAGTTTATTTTGAAAACTTTTTTTGACATTTCCTTAACGTTATTTATTAGTGACGTTGACAATTGAGAGCAAGATTCTATAATATGTTCTGATTGACAATAAGTTTTTTCTTTCATTACTACAATAATATATTTTGGGATTATTTCATTAGCAAATATAACAGTACGTTCATCGATCACAACATCGATGTTGCATAATTAAAATAAAACATCGTAACATCGATGTCAGCAGGGATACATAGTCGATTTTTAATCTCGTATACGTGCTTTCAAAATCATAATATTTTTTACAGTAGATTGACAAAAAGTATTGAGACACTATAATGTATTTTTACGCCGCTTGAAATTTTCAGTAACTTTTTGATCTTTGTTTTAATTAAAATGTCGTGTGATACTTTAGCAGTTAGAGTTCCTTGACTTTTAAAGAAAAAAAGCAACTCTTATAAGATCACTTTGGTGTCTGTCTGTCTGTCAAGAGCTTTTATCACAAGAATTTATCCAGTCTCTGGTCAATCTTTTTTATTGCCTTTTTGTCAGTTAGCTAAATGCAATAATTCAAGCATCGGCTTTTGTTCTTTATATCAGCTTCACGCTGTATCCCGCACAAAGCAGGGTAAACAGAGAGAACTTAGTGTTAAGATACTCCATTCCCCACTTTCCACCGAATTTCGGAGGCATTGCGTGTTGCGTGGCGGAACTCAGCACCGTGCTCCGCTTCGAAACCATAGCGAAGAAATTTATAGATAAATATTTCATTTCCTCGAGTGGGGCATGAACCCACAACCGTCGCGTTACAGTCACACCTTTGTGCCCCTGGGCCACGAGGGCCTCTTTTTTTCTCTACCCATTTTAGATTTAACACGTACACTACAAATAAAGTTACAGAGCGACTGCGTTGGATCTTACAACGTATATTGTTAATAATATTGCGTAGTATGTGGGTCATAACATATATGGATCAATATTATTGTCAATATTGTATTATATTATTACGTGTGTAGCTAGCCTAACGTCATGTTATTATGAAGTGTCAAACAGTGAAAGTACATTTACACTTGTACAATGTACAAGTGTACATTTACTGTAAATTGTAAATACCAAACTAATCTTATACATATATAGAGTGAAGTGTGAACCGGAATAATAATAATAAATAAAAAGTGGTTCGAATAAATATCCTATCAGCTACATAGTAGTTTTAATTTATTAT
>DWGR01004135.1:0-11433 GCA_018247715.1 Heliconius burneyi | reverse complement strand
GTCTTATTCTTGCCTAGTTAGAGCTAGTTTGAGACATTACACACTAATGTCTCAAGCTTGATCAACAAACTGACATCCTATGTTTTACTAGAATATTTGATCAATAATTTAAACATGAACCATAACAAATCTAGTAACCATTCGTGTCGCAGGTGTACACAAGACAGTTTGAGAGTTCAATTCCCTCTTGAAGCACTTAGTTTAGCACTTGCCGTTTAGTACCACCCCTACTATACGAGTATGTGGAATACAGTGTGAAGCTAAAGAACAATAATTAATAATAACAATATTTTATTATTAATAATTTTAAAAAGTAAGTTGAATTAGCTTCACGCTGTATCCCGCACACAGGAGGGTGGGCAGAGGGAACATAGTGTTAAGACACTCCGTTCCCCGAAAAATAAAAGATAAAAAGTAAGTGATTTTATAAATAGAAATTTCTATTAAAACATACACTCGCTACATTACATGGCACCTCATCGTTACAAGAACCATACTTTATGCATAGAAAACTAAATTTAACATTTACGACAATACGAGGAAGTAAAAAAATATTTATTATACAAGTACCTACATTTCATTACTATTTTATACAAAACTTTTAGTAAAATCTCAACAATAATTCCCGATAGAATTTAAAATGTAAGCAAAGTCCATGCAAAATACACTCAGCCATTAACATAACAGAGAGTTCAGATAGCTTTCGTGGTATGCTACCCGTTTAACCGGAGGGAGTCATTGCACTGAGGGTCACTCCTCTCAACATGTCCTGAATACTAACGTAATTTTACACATGTTGTATGTACCGGATACCTTTGGATTTATGGATGTCTGATGGAACCCAACGGTACATGTTAAAGTCATTAGTCATTGCTTAAAAAAAATATGGAAATTATAATTTAAAATGGATGATTGAAGTGATTTATAGGTTCCCGCTATATCGGGCATAAATCTGGATAGACATAGGGAACCTGGGAACCTTGATTTAAGACACTGCGTTCTCTTCTACTCTTTCTGTCATACCCTTGCCACTGCTCCACGACAGCATCAACCCTTATTTAATAGTAATAATATGATTTAGGTATGTAAGGCGAATTTTCATATGTTTTGTTTCATTAGTTCATTCGTTCATACATTTAAATATATATGCTATTTATATAATTTAAATTTACTTTATAATAAATCTAGGCAGACGCACTATTTATATAGTGCCTCTTGAATACCATTGAATAAATAAAAACCTCTGTAACCGCAGACTAACTGAAATCGACAGCTCAAAGGATTTTAGCATAAAGAAGCTATTGTGGCTGTAATAAATTTTCTATGCCTGCATTTTGTAAAGCATATTTTATATATTAAATCATTTTTTTGTTAAATTACGACATTGAAACATCGTGTCTCGATGTTGTCGTGTGAATAACAAATTACCTTCAAGCTAGTGTCATACATATATTGATAGCCGATTCAGGAGGATAATAAATGCAATTTATAGATAAACTGCATAATGATACTTTATTTATAGACTTACATTATAATATATATATATATACTACTAATACTTAATGAAGCTAGTCACGGGTTCGATCCCCACATGAGGAAATTAAATATTTAATAGTGTAATTTCTTTGTTCTGTTGTTAAAGTAAAGCGCGGCGTCGAATTCCGCCAATCAATACACAATGCCTCCAGAAATTAATAACACTTAAAAAGATAATCGTGTAATAATGCAGACATTTAATTAAGATAAATTTGACAGTTCGTCAGCGTGGATGCTATATTTATTAACGTAATGACAGCTTTGCGGATCTAGATGTGATTTTACATATCCATCTTAGATGACATATCGTTTTACTTAACTGAGTGACGGTCACGGATTTTGATTAAAACCTCTTTTGTAACTCATTCTGAAATCCACGCCATGGTGCATCAGACCGGATATTTACATATCTAAAATAATTACATTATATACAGATAATTTCTCAAGTTGTATTTGAATCCGCAACCATCATATTGAACTAAAAATTGAAATTTATAATAGATAGTACCAAAAATAAAGCTTATATTATAAATATTTGAGGCCATCGTGGCGCAGGGACACAAGGGTGTGACTGCAGCGCTTCGTTTGTGGCTTCGATACCCACTCGAGGGAATGAATTATTATTTATAAATATTTTAATTTCCTTGCTCTAACAACAAGATAGAAGCCCAGCGTTGAATCTACCTCTTAACATGCAATGAAGAGTTCGGTGAAAAGTGAGAGAGTGTCTTAATACTTTCCCTCTGTATCCCACCCTGCCCTCTGTGGGATGAAGCTGATTATTTATTTACTTATTTATAAATGATTGCATCTACTATAAATATACAGCCTCGAGACCATAAAGTCATAAAACTATTAATCTCAAACAACTTGGTTTAATATGTAGTTAGAATAATAGTTCAAAGTTTTAACTAAAGATGGTGTAAACTCGGTCAAGTGGACTGATATGTTTTCCCGCTCTTGACATTAGGCGAGGGTGATTGCCGGCATAAAGGAGATCTTACTTCTGTGTGTGTTACGTATTATGTTCCTTTTGTAAGACTGCTTTATCTCCTTTGAAATACGTTGTTTGTTTCTACTTGTGTTTTTTTTTTACTAAAGCTTCACGCTGTATTGAACGCTTAGCTGGGTAAGCAAAGGATACCTTGGTGCCTAGTGAGCCTAGTGTAGTACATTCCGTTCCCATTAAAACAATTCCGTTCCCATACTCCGCCGCATTCTGGAAGCCAATGCGTTAAGTAGAGAAACTCAACGCCTCACGTGTTTCCTCGTTACCAGAGCGAGGAAAATAAAAATACTAAATATTTTATTCCTCAAGTGAAAATCAAATCCACAACCTGTGTCGGATTTCCAGTCTTACGCTTATGCGCCAAGACGGATTTGGACTGATTTTGCTTCAGAATAAAACAAATATAGAAAAAATAAAATAGTAAAATATATGCTTTTTTATTACATAAATAAATTATAATATATAGAATGGTAAACGAAATATGCAGGAGTAGTCTACAATAAATTCTAAATTGTGATATAAAGGGTAATTTGGGAGCACAATTTTCACACATTTACGTCTCCACTATTAAAATAAACACATTCGTACAACTTACAATGCATTAACATAACAGTACATGCACTTTTATTATGTTTCTAATGGGCACCTGTTTTAAATAGAGCTACTCTAACCTTTCTTTTACGTAACTTTAAAATTACGTAAAATTCTAGATGACATTCTTAAAGATAAGATGGGAATGGACTATTCAAACGAATCTTTTCATTTCCTTAGTCATTTTACTTTTATCTTTTTTAATAGAAACAATTCGTTTAAGTGATGTTTTTCGAGAGGATCATATCTCTCTTGTTCGTTTGTAATATTAAACAAAAAAATCTTACAAAACAATAATTAGAACAAGAATAATTATATAATGATTTGTATTAAGAATATAATCTATGAAGAACTTATCTATCTATATATCTTTTTAAAAATTTTATATTATTATTTAAGTTATGATATCTATGAGCTATTGCGGGCGTCGATCAAACAGGTTTAGCTGCAAAAGGATTTATTTTGCGCTAAATCTATGTCAAGATCAAGGAGGCTGCAAACACGTTTGTTACTCAGGCATGTTTACCTACGGATGGCTAGCGTCACTGACCTACAAATACATCAAAATAATCTAAGACAATCGTTAAATTAAACAATAAAATGAAAGGCGAAAGCTTCATTTCCACTAGAAACTAACACAAGTTAACACCGATAAGATCATATTGAAAATTGCTACAAAATTACCTACTTGCTAGCTAGAATATTTAAGTTTCGTATTATTTGTATTCGCATGGTGTTCTTTATAAAAAATACTACATAATCGAGTCTCAGAGGAGTTCGGATACAAAAAATTCTATTAGAAGTATCGGTCCAGGTTGGAATACTAATAAAGGAAAGACCAAATTTTGCGCCTCTTCATCTAACTTTAAAGAACGTAACTCTAAAATACTGATTAAGCCAGCCCGTGTTGTTTAACTTTGCAAATATAAAAATAAGTTTGTTCAAACGTAGTTTCGAATCGAACGGTGGAAGAGAATACGGAATAATGCATTCGATACAGCAAGTTCGAGACTTAATCTCAGTTGAGATTACTTGAGTTCTATACACCATCCTTTCCTGGCCCATTACTTAAGGAGTTGGTCTGGTCGTATCATTTTATTTTAGCTAACGCGATGAGCTGGAAGCAGTCGGACAACTTTGAAACAAGATGAACAGCGGACTTCAGCTTTATTTCTTGAAGTTTTATTCTTACTTACCTTTCAACACTTATATAGTTTATAATTATTTCATTTCGAAAAATTACTATCTTTATAATACAAACTGTTAGTGCTGTAGTTTAACTCTGTTATTAGAATTGCAAACATTTTAATTTAATTAACACTAAAATCTACAATCTATATTCGTCATATTTAACATAAGATGTATGCCTATTCGTATGTATGTCGTATTGATAATTAATAATGTTAATTATTTTAATTATTAATTAGATTAAATAAACTAATAATTATGAATAATTAATAAATAAATAAAAACAGTTATTTTGTAATGTCCGCTTTCAATGACAGTGTTCTCTAAGCATTCCAATTAAGCGTAATCCATGCGTGGTGATTGCACGAAAATATAATGCATCAACACTGAGTCAGAGCAACGAGGTGTAACTTGTAGGTGGTTTTCTTGAAAAGTATCACTTAAACGTCTTATTATTTAAATATATTAAAGGTACAAATGTTAATTATATGTTTTATTATTATTTCATTATAATACCAGCAAAATTCGAACCCGCACCCCAATTAAGTGAATGATATCGAAATAAACTTATACCAATCGTGGCTAAGAGTTTTCCACAAATTTTAAGAAAATTTTCAACATTGTTTAGAATATTTTCATTTAAATATAATTCTAAATACTGATTCATTATACTATGCAAACTCTCTAGAGCGCAATTAAGTTGTATGTCTGCAGTATAAATTATTACATTTAAAATAAATCTATCAACGTAAAATAAATGAACAATTATATAAATGTACGAGATTAATTCAATTCAAAGTCGCTAATCTGATTGAATCTCTAAGAAACTACAAAAATACAACACAACACAAAACAACAAAAACAACAAAAATACTCTTTCACACATAAAACTTTCTATATCAATGGAGTTTTAGTTGATCTCGGTGTACGTTATTACGTAAACGAATAAATCTTACTACAGATGTAACCGCTTTCTTTTAACAAAGAACTGTGTTATCTTATATCATCGGATGATACTTTCAAAAATCACACAGAAAGCCAATCATATATCACATAAATATTTATAAGTATTTTAAACATCTCTTTAACCTGCCAGCGAAACCTGTAATTATATAGAATATTGAGTTTCTCGTATAAAGCGGTTTTGATTGTTTCTTTTTTCTTGTCATAATTTTATTTTGGCTTAATTGTGTTTTACCGTTGCAAGAAACATGAAATGTCAACAGTAACAGGTTCAAATATCGGACAGCGATAATGATTGTATAAAAAAGGAAATGTGTCACTGGATCTCACAAATTACTTCTTGTTATTTGTTGGTGTATTAAACAAGAAGTCTATTATAAGCTAAATCCATTATATTTTGTGAAAAGAAATACCTACTGTTCTTTTACTGTTTTGTTTAGTCAAAGGGAACCTAGTGTTAAGACTCTCCGTTCCCCACTTTCTGCCAAATTCTGGAGGCATTGCGTGTTGAGTGGCCGCGCTTTGCCTCCACACCAGAGCGAAGAAATGGAAATGTAAACGTAAATAAATATTTCACTTCCTCGAGTGGAAGACTCCTTCCTCTCTGCTTAGTTATTTTATAATAATAAGTTAATTTATTTCATAATATGCTTATTCAATAAACAACTGTTACAAAAATTTGCACTTTTAAGAGATTTGGAAAACTCCGTTAATATAAATATATTAATTGTAAATATTGCAAATGCATCTGAGCTGGTGTCAACTATAAACCCTTGGTATGCCTATAAATGCACCAATTACTAGAATTATTGAACCGGTTTTAATGCAATCTACTTTTCTGTGCCTACGTAAAGGTTCTACTTTGTAAAGGTTAAAATGTGAACTATAGCTTAAAATGTTTCCATATCCAAATTTGTAGATTTTAAGCCGAAAGGAAGGAATGATCTT
Organism: Heliconius burneyi; assembly: GCA_018247715.1. Taxonomy (NCBI): domain Eukaryota; kingdom Metazoa; phylum Arthropoda; class Insecta; order Lepidoptera; family Nymphalidae; genus Heliconius; species Heliconius burneyi. The sequence continues at coordinate 5,198 of DWGR01004135.1, read as the reverse complement.
TTAATTTAAATTAAGTTTTTAAAAGCATTTAAATATAGTTACGCCACTAGTGAGACACGATGAAGACATCTTCAAAGAAAATTAAAGAAAATATTATTTAATAAAGATTATTTTATACAATAAAATTCAATAGCTCGTTAAAAGTAGCATGTACAAAACTTTTTGGTTTCCGCTAATTCATAAGACGATGTCTCTATATGACATATGTAAGAGGATACTAGACTGCCTTAAACGATTCTAAGATGTTAATTGCAGTTGAAATAATTAAAATATATTAATATTTATATCAAAATATATAAATATTGAAAAATATTTAGTTTTAAAATAAAGAGAGCATCTTTGTTTTTAAACTATATACTAACTCATTATGCTATAAAGATATTTTCTAGGAAAGTTGTTTATAACAAGTGAACTAACATGCGACAAGACCTAACAACTTTCCATTTGTAATATATATAATTTTTCCTAGTATTCTTAGTAATATATACTGGCATTCATATAATTCTTATAACGAATAATAATTATAGCTTAATATTACTGCTATTTTTATGTATAAATAATAATTTTCATTTCAATGAATTGAGGCAAAGCGCGACGTTAAGTTACGCCACTCAACACACTCAATGCCTCCAGAATTGGGCAAAAATTGAGAAACAGAGTGTCTTAGCAGGCTCCCTCTGCTTACTCTGCTACATACAGGATACAGCGTGGCATGAAGCTAGAAAAAAATCTTAATAGATAGCCTTTAAAGTACATTATATCGTTAAGTGCGAGTTATGCGCGAGTGAGTACGTCTTATCGCAGCTGCCGCTTTCCAGAGAAAGCGTATTTATATTTTATTTTCAAAACTACAATTATGTTACGCTATTATATGTAATTTTTATAACTTTACGACTTAAATATTGTTTTAGTTTATTGTATATGTTTGTTACTATATAACTCATACTAGCGTCTTTCATGTAATTTTATTGTTTTAGTAATAACTTTCTCTGTGGAAATAAGGATTTATTATAACTTTTATTAATTATTGTGAATACCTTTCTAACACATCGTAATCCACGTAAGCCAATAAAAAGCCAATAAAAATCTAATAGATTATTTTTTCCAGCCACTCCGTTTCTCTCACATCGGCCTATTTTCAATAATCAGTACTTATGGATTAACTATTTATACTTATACTTAACTATTTTGTAAGTCCAGAAATGGACATGCTACTAAACTATCTTGTAAAAAGTATCTTTCAAATTTTTTTTATTTTTTTCATCCGTTTCAATAGACTATAGCATTACGTAGGTACATCCTATTTTTTTAAATAAAATGATTTTGCAAAAATAGATTACAAAGATCCTTTTATATTTTATGATCAATATAAATTTTAAAAAATATAATAATATTGATATGTAATTTACTTTAAAATACGAATATATAAAAAATACATGTTTTTTATTGTCGCCATTTTAAATTTAAAAATAATGTCTAGCTTAGTTACTTCTACTTATATTTGTCTAGCTTAGACGTAAAGTACTTAATTGGTTTAAAATGAAGGTTGACACAATGAGTAATAAAATAACAGGTGATATCATTTTTAAATTAAATTATACTTTCTTCAATTAAAAAATAAATATATAATATTATTGATAAGTGTATTAATTTGTATTTAAGGTTTTTAGATTTTTAATTAATAACTGTATATGCACAAACTGAACTTGGTACAAAATGGAGAGCAGAATATTAGAATTATTTACTGAATCAGTGTAATCTAATCATCCGTATAGTTTACAAAACTTAACCATTCGCCACGCCAGTCAATCACAGTGACACAACTTTATTTAGGTACCCACTTGCTTTTAGTTCGTTGACATTATGTGTAAAGACAATATCTTTTTTATTTTTTTAATTTAGGATAGTAGGCTGAGGGATAGAATCCCTCTGCCAAGACATCATCATCATCATCATCCTGTCTTCGTCCACTGCTCTCCTCTGCCAAAACATACCTGTCTTTATTTTCCGCCAAATCTTAGCGGAATTCAACCCGTGGGGCGATGACTTGGGTTCATCCAACAAGAATTAGAATATAAAAACAACACATTCTCAAGCGTGGGGATTGAACCTACAACTGTCGCGTTTAAAGTTAGATGTTTCTACACTGAGTCATAATGGCCTTTGAGAATAATTCACAATAAAACATGATTTTTTTTCTCTTTATTATTGTTATAAAATTGTAAATATAGATTTTATACGAAATCATAATTCAAATAAATCTTATAGTTATTTTATTAGATTATTATGATATAATAGGCTTACTTCATTAAGTAGTTAAAACGCTGTAATAATAAATAATATTTAATTACAAACGATTCAAGTATTATTACAGACTACACAGATAAATATTCTTCTAAATTAATTATCTGTGGCTTCACATATCCAATAACTAAACATTACACCATTCTAGAACTATTCAAAATCTAAATAATCTGTCTGTTCGTTAAATCGATATTTACGCTTCGATTTTCCATTTCGAAAACATTTTTTTACATAATAACAACAAAAAAAACTATTTTATTCAAATCGCCGATTTTGTTTCATAAAATATTTAGTTTCTGAAATATTTAGTTTCTAATATTTGCACCATAGTAAGTTGTTGTAGTAAAAAGATAAAAAGAATTAAACTAAAATGAGACAAAATGTATAATCAATAAGAAACATTTTCAAATGGCTCGAGAGATGTTACCGATGTCCAGCAACCGTCCTAAATGCATCGCAATTACCGAGTCTTTGGCAACTCTAAGCCGTTAAGTAGAACTACTTAACAAATTCATATACATATAATAAAATTGTAATTGCTTAGTGTACGTACGTATTTGTAAATAGATTATATTTGAAACGATATATTAAACGTTTGAAATTATATAAAAATACAGATAAAATATATTATTTATTTCATTTTGAAGTTGGCTTTGTTATAATATGGTGTTTATATATTTATTTATTAAGAACAACTACTGTCTTAAAAACTATTGGCTTAGTGTTGCTTTACTTATAAGCTGCCACGGCATGTTGGTGATTGATGTTTCCGGCATATAGGAGGGAAGGAAACTTAGGAACCTAGTGTGAGGAAGCTCCTTTCGCATTCAGATGCTTCCGTTCCCCATTGTTGGGACAATCCCCTCCCCTCTGGGGACATTGTAGTTCACTCATGTAATTTGTAGTTTTATTATTTAGTTATATTATTTAATCAACTAATAAAGTTTTAATAATTATTGCTGTAAAAAAAAGTGTTAAAACCTTATTTATATGTTTTTTTATTATATTATATTACACAACACAATAATGGTGTTATAAATGGCATTCACAAGCTGTGTTAATTTAAAATTAAAAAAATAACTTCGTTAAGAGGGAAAGCGTGACCGATCCATTACACCGAATGCCCTTTGATTGCGAATACCAACAAAATCTTCGATGACACAACACGAATGATGTCCGATTAAACAAATTAAGTAATTAGTTTTAACTACATTGTACTTCTTGGTGTGACGAAAAAGAATATGTTTTTTTAAATATATATATATATATATATATATATATATATATATATAAGTTTTTTTATATTATTTTAGCTATACTTCAATCCATTCATTTTATTCGTTAGACCGATTCAACTGATTCAATTAAAACAAACGATAAATGTTAAAACTTTCCAAACTACAACAGTGAAAACCGTATTTAAATCTGTTGAGCGGTTTCGCAGTTTTCGAGATCAGCGTTAACAAGCACACAGACGAACAGACAAAAAAATGAAAATCATTGTTTTTATTGCATTAACAAATGTCCCCAATAATAATTTTTTTGATATATCTTTTATAAAAACAGCGATCAGTTACAGTTCTATTACATAAGGACATTTTTATAAGGTTTAATAACAAAATAACTACGTATAGTCATTACTTATAGATAACATATTTAAGTGAAATTAGCTATTTTATTAAAAAAAAAAACAAAGCTCTAAGAATGCTTATATAAATAAATTTATATAATAAGAAATCTCAAAGCATTGTTGCTAACTTCTCATATGCCGTAAATTTAAAATTACCCATAGGTTTACATGTTTCTTTAATAGCAACACCATGACCCAAATTGCACGTCGGTAGTCCTTTAAACGGTTATTGAAAGCATTGTGGTAAAGACTTTAACGATGATTAGTGTCATTATAAGTCATCTCCGCTTCGTCTCTTCAATAGTTTCTATGGAGCCGAAGGTATTTTTATGGTAAAGTATATAGTAATTTGTAATTTTTTTAATGCTGTCGTAGCATAATCATATTATATTAGGAGGGAATTACATATAACTAGCTTTTTATCTGTAACTTTGACTACGTAGTCAAATGTAAATAATCAATTTTAATATATAAAAAATGACATATCTTTAATGTCTTAGGTAATTCCACCACACTCCAGGTTACATTAAAGCGATTAAATTATGTAGAATAGCTTAAAGCCTTGCTTGATGACGGTGCTATCTAACACAAAAAGATCTTTTAATTCTAATCCTCCTATTCCTTAGATTACAGTGTTCAATCAAACAAACTTACTCTTCTATGGTCTTACAATGTCTCTAAATGGTGTTAAAGTCGGTTTTACAATGTCTCTATGTAAAGTATAGAACGGAGTGCCTGAACACTGGCTCCTGTGCTTGTCACATGCTGAAGACATTTTATTTCATTCTCCACGCTATATCCTACATATAGCAAACTACGCAACGAAGCATAAGAAGAGCATAGTGTTAAGACACTCCGTTTTCCACTTTCCAAAATCCAGAGGAATTGCGTGTTGAGTGGCGAAATTCAATAGCGCGCTTTATCTCGACACCAAAGCGAAGAAAATGTTACATATATTATTTCTTTGAATAGAAAACAAATTGAAAACCTAGTATGAACTTAAAAAATCTACGTTAACGAATTGTTATGCAAATCGCAACTGTCACTTGCGTAACCGATGGCGTGCTTGTGGTGAATCGATCTAGATCGCTCTCTTTTGAAGATCGACATACGTGTGTCGTACGCGATGAGAATAACTCAACCCATCTTGCACATTGCAAGTGTCACAATACATAGCTATGGCATTCTGATGAAATGTTTTTATATATACTTATTCTCATTTATAAGTTAAATGTTATATATTTCTATATTTAATAGATATTTA
>DWGR01004134.1:0-11434 GCA_018247715.1 Heliconius burneyi | reverse complement strand
ATTCACAAACTATTCTTTCGCTTCGTATTAAAGTTTTTATGGGTCAAGCCTAGATCAAGCGGCATTAAACTCTCGCGATAGAGAAGAAACAGACCATGTTTTGTAATGTGTAGTTTTTTATGTATCGATGTATACTGTAAGTTGTTAGAAATATAACTTTTACGTAATCATTTTCTAAATATATATCTTTTTCATTTAAATAGTCGTTTTTATGGAATATTTGAATTAATTTTAGTTGAATAACTTAAATTGTCATACAACATACCCGATTCCTCGATTTGTTTAGACTTTTCAGTTTTAAAATGCACATTGTTCTAAATAATAAGTGAAACCTTGACTAAGTGTCGAGATTTCATTCTTTTTTCTTCAGTCAACTATTTAACATCAATTCTAGTAGCCCAAGATCCCAGGGTCGCCAGACCTATGTCATTTTAGCAAAGCTGAAATCTCGAGAATTTCGAAGAGGTCTACTTTAAAGATAAGAGTGAGTACCTTTTTAATTACAAGACTAGACTAATAATTCTCAAAATTTTAGCTTCGATAAAATTACGTAGATCGGGAAGCCGTGGGATCTCAGTCTAAAGCAAAAGCTTACAAAAGAAAAATATATTTTTAATTATGTTTTGTAATTTTCAATATATATATATATATATATATATATATATATATATATATATATATATATATATATATATATGTACATTCGAAAGCGTTCATTATTTACATTCGGATATGGGCAAACATCACACTGATTGCTTAATAAATTCAAATACAACCAGCTAACTTCATCGTGCAATGTTGTATGTTTTAGTTAAACCGCATTTGCTTTATACTAATATTAGTATTCAATATTTATTCTTTTAAATAGCCGAATAGGGTATAAGTACAGTTAGCTTTACTTCACGACCATAACAAGTTTTACTCTTTAGGTCGAGACCATCGTGGCGCAGCGGCGGCGGGTGTGACTGTAACGTGACAGTTGTGGGTCCGATCCGCACTCGAGGAAGTACAATATATATTTACGTTTATATTTCCATTTCTTTTTTCTCGTGTCGAGGCAAAACGCGACGTTGAGTTCTGCCACTCAATACGCATTAATTCCAGAATTCGGGAGAAAATGGGCAACGCAGTGCCTACCCTGCTGTGTGCGGGATACAACATGAAACTGATTTATTTATTTTTATGATATAAATAATAATTTCTAGATATAAAATTGTCTGTACAGCTAAATAAACTTGATAGAGTCCAAGTGCTTAATTTAACCCACAGTGAACCACCTATGAAGTTAATTCTCTAATACATAACCATGAAGTTAACTTGATGTTTTTACGGTTACTTGATTGTAGTTAGTAAACAGATTATTTGTGTAATTATTATTTACACTAGTGTGAATTGTGGATCATATTATAAACTTTTTATTTAAACAAATAAACAAAAGTAATCGCCAGTCGTGTCGCAGGGGTACAAGCGTATGACACGACAGGTTGTGGGTTCGATTCCCATTCGGAGAAATATCTCCTGAATTTGGAAAGTGGTAGCACAATGTCTTAACACAAGGCTACCCTGCTATTTACGGAATACAGCGGGAAGATCAAAAATTACAATTCAACAAACATACGTTTTACTAATATTCTATTCATTACTAGGCTATACTAGACATTCTAATTTTGATTTGAATATATTTTAAATAATTGCACATTTTAGAAACCACATATGACATTTAATAGTTTATACCAATATATCTAACTCATGTGTCAAATACGATACAATATACATTTCAATTTACCATATTAATGCAAACGGAATCCTTCACTTCTAGCTCATTAGCATTCACTCGTGCTTGTATTGGAAATGATAAGGGGAAATAGAGAAAATTAGATATGACTAATATGTAATGTTAGACGGACAAAGAACACTTTATTTATTATTAACAATAAATAGTAAAATTTCATGAATTTACAAATTATATATTTTTAATTAACCCGTACACTTATGTAGGTTATTAAACAAAAATTTTGCAATTAAACTGTGTCTTTGAAAGTGCTTCTCAAACTACATTTTTATAAAGTAGATATATATATATATACGAAAAACGCATATGAAATAAACTAGATCAGCTTCAAACTTCATCCCGTACACAGCAGGGCAGGCAGAGGGAACATAGTGTTAAGACACACCGTTCCACACTTTCTACGGAATTCTGGAGGCATTGCGTGTTGAGTGGTAAACTCAACGCCACGCAACGCCTCTTTTTTATAAATAAAAATAAAGTAGATGATTTAAAATATTTATTAATCTATATAATCTCATATTATTTTCTAACTTATATTTCAGTTCGTTCAAATTGAAATATATTATATTTCTTAAAAGTTATCTACATAATATAAACACACATTTAGCTATAACAAATTTCTATATACATTTATAAATTTAATACACTGCTTAACTAACCAACTGCCGTGTGGTGTACGAGAATACTGTACATAGTTTAACTTGGTAACATAATTATTTCCATATTTATATCACCGTGGCAAGAATTATTAAAAAAAGTTTATTTTAACAATTTTTATTTAAATATTTAACTTAAATGTGGTTTTCTCATAGGAAAGAGTATAGAGGAAGAACCTATTTTCGAAAGCCTCCATTTCCATTGGACAAGAGTAATGAGCGGGTAATGCTTAGGACGGACTCCTTTAAAAAAAATCAAATTCACGCTGTATCCCGCACAGAAGGACAGGCAAATGGAACCTAGTGTTAAGACACTCCGTTTCCCATTTTCTGCCGAATTCTGAAGGCGAACGCCGCGCTTTGCCTAGACATCAGAGCGAAAAGATGAAAATATAAATTTAGATAAATTTTTCCTTTCCTCGAGTGGGAATCGAACCCATGACTAGTCGATTTTGCACTTCTATCAACGACAATATTTGTATTTTTTCTCCAATCCTTTCCTCTAATCGATTCGCTCCACTATCTAGATCTGAGTGAGTCCATTACCGCGGTGTTAACTCCTCGTCAGAATTCCAAACGTTACGTGTATTGCGGAACTCTACGTCGTTCCTTGTCTAATCACAACGGAGTAATGAAAACATATTAGTCCCTCGAATGGGTTCCTATCCCAAATACTGAAGGGACCTTTTTGAAACCTCCTCTCTTCACCTAAACAAATTTTAAATAATTCTACTAGTACCTCCTTCGAAGTAAGGTTGAAATGGCTGATCTTTGTTTTAGCTTTAGAAAGATTTCTCTGTTAAATCTACAAGAGGGTATAAGTTGGTACTTCAAAACTATGATCGTTATAGATATACCCTTTTATATTTATAAAATTATTAACACAATTATTTTACCCACGAATTTAAATTTAAACTTCTATAAAAAGTTAATTGTAACGTTTGTACAGAATTAAATTTATTAGTTGTTTTGGTCACTTAATATAAAAATAGAACTTCATTAACATTACTGTTTTTTTTTATGTAATATATTTATTGTGTACGAGCATGTTATAAGTCATTAAATCTAACTTTTATAATAACTAACGTTGTTATATTTGTTTTTAGTATTACGCATATTATAAATAAGAAAAAAAAACTCTTTCAGTATATTTATTTTTTATATTATGAAAACTGAGGTAACTGAGGTATCAAAAAAATTTATAAGCAAAAATAAAATTCTGAAAATTAAACCAACCAATTCACCTAAATACACTTAAATAATATAAAGTTAACTAATAAACAAATCGTTCAGGCGTGCAAAACCGCAGGCGAATCGCTAGCTTGAGATAAACAAGAAACAATCTTTAATACTTGAATAGACGTTTAGTATAGCGTTGTGTAGACGTTTCCACGAGTTACATGACAGATTACAGCCGGCAACCACCTCAGAGGAGGGCCCTTTGTCTTACAAGAAATATAAATGCCATGCCACTTTATTGTAAAAAATAAAAAAAAGCTTCACGTTATATTCCGCACACAGCAGGATAGGCAGAGGGAACCTAGTGTTAAGACACACCGTTCCCCACTTTCTGCCGTATATATGCGTGTTGAGTGGCAGAACTCAACGCCGCGCTTTGCCGTTTTATTGTACTAAGTTTATTTAACTTCTTGATTTAAATTCTTGTTTAGATGCGTGCAGCGTGTAACGAGGTATGGTAGAATAGAACATATTTTAAATTGCTTTCTTTATCTCGATTCATAATTACAAAGTTATATTACGCTGTATAATATGCCTGTGTTTAATCTATTTTGGACTTTACAAATGGCGGCGAATCGTGACTTTGGGTTGTTAGCTGAAGCTTTTAGTGTTTGATGCTTTAGTTGATAATCGTTCTAAAACTCTAATATTCGGTGTTTATTATTTTTCGCGAAATTACAATTTCGCTGACTTACATGTTTAAAGGGGTAAACGGTATTATTTTAGTTTTGACTGTATTTATTTTTATGTATTTTTATTGCCGTGTGTTCCCGGCTTAGAATAGGATCACCCTGGTACTGGTGGTGTCGTAAGAGGCGACTAAAGTACGAGTGGGAGAGTCACGTCGCCAGCAATGGCAACACGCATGGGCAGACCCGACCGGATCATTACCACCCCCCGGCATTTTAAACCGGCGTGAAGTAGTGGCTTTATGCCACTGCGTTTCGCATTAGGTAATGCCGGGCTCCGGCGCCCAACCACCTCAAAAACTGGCAACGCCCCAGTAGCTCCTCTAGTGTTACGCGGGGTCATGTGCGGCGGTGATCACTTACCATCAGGTGACCCGTACGCTCGTTTGCCATGTCTTTTTCCATAAAATTTTTTTATAAATTTTGCTATGAATTTCCTAATTAGTAATTATAATTTAAAATATACATTTTAATTATAGATAGACTGATTCTTTTTTTAAAAAAAAATCCAAATCTGTATTAAAATTAGACCAGAAAATGAAATCTTCCATCGCTAGTTTCATATAGCGAAGTTCTCAAAGTTCGTTGATCCCATTAAATATTAACGACATAATCAATATGTGTATAAGTAGGATAAAACCAAAATAAGACGGAATCAGGGAACACTTCCGTTTTATACTTTCCGCTGAATACTGGAGCCATTGCGTGTCAGTACTCAACGCCGCGCTTTGCCTCGTTACCGGGGGGAGCCTTCTAATCACCCTTGTGCCTGTGCGCCTCGACGATCTTAACGACGGACGGTTTTTTTAATAATTATGATTATCTTTTTCCCATAAAGTCAAATACGTCATTATCGCCGTTTTCAAAAATACTGTTTTGTAATGTCTTGAACGTTGTTAATAATCTTTTTCCTTTTGTATTTTCATTTTTATTTTTCTTGTCTCTGTTAGTTTTTATTCGTTTTTCCTTAATTCCAGTCACATCCTTATTTCATTAATTAGAGAATAGGTAGAACGTGAAAACTAAGATGCTTCCTCAATGGAAGCTTCTAAGTTTTCATAGATCTACCCCGCAATAAGTGAGATGTAAAAGACTAGAAGAGAAATGTGCGGCTGTAAGCACGATGAGTGTGGGTTCGATTCCGATGAAATATTTACTTTTTTTATTTTCTCGCTTTGATAACAAGGCAAGGTAAAGCAATCTCTCAAGAATTTGGAGAAAAATGGTGAACGGAGTATCTTAACACTAAGCTCCCAGGTTCACTTACCCACTATGTGCAGCGTGAAGCTTGCAATGGCACGTGGTTTGTTAAAAAGATGTCCCCATACCACCAAGTCAGTATCATCAATAAAAACTGAGCCACGTCAGTCGCGATGGTTTAGGGGAATGGTGTTCAGAGGGACCAGTGACTAATTGCATTTTATATTTTCAAGCGTTATTAGCGTCTACTACAAATATAGCGAAAAAAATCTACAGGAGGGAAGCATACGTGTATTTAAGCAACGCATTCACAGTTTTTATTTTTATAAATAGAATTTTATTATAATATTTTACCTTATATTTCATTATATTAAAAGGGTTTCTCGTTAATACAAAATATACACTTTCATTGTTAATAAACTCGGGTCGTTCTATCGAGTTTTGCTTATACAACATTGTTCTCGAAGAAATGGTACATTGTGACCTAAATCCATAGACAACTAGGTATTATCTGATGCTAAATACAGACCTAAGAATTTTATACGCTACTCAATATACGAGACAAAATCGAGAGAATAAATTTAGATATTATTTTTTTATATTAAATAAGAAGTAAATTACTATTTCTATAATAATGTTATTTAAATCAATCAAATAAATCAGCTTCACGCTGTATCCCGCACATAGCAGAGGGAACATGGTGTTAAGATACTCCGTTCCCCACTTTCTGCCGATTTCTGGAGGCATTGAGTGTTGAGTGGCAGAACTTAACGTCGCACTTTACCTCGACACAAGAGCGAAAAAATGGAAAAACCTCGAGAGGGGTTTGAACCTACAACCAGTCGGTTTTACAGTCACACTTTGTGCCCTTGCGCCACGACTGGTCTGGACGTTTTGAAGTAGCAAAATAAATATAATAGTTCCTAGTTTATTTCTTGAATTATAATGTGATGTCATAAAAAACATAATTATACATGTACGTGCGGAAAACCAGGGGCGATATACTGTAAATTTTATACATATAGGTATAATTTTATTAATAATATTTAGTTATCATCAAAAGTGTTGCATTGTAAAAACAAATGAGCAATCATTAATAAGTTGTATTTATTATTAATTAATATATTTCAGTCCATGTGGGACATTTGTTACCTTTCTATTTAAAGTATTTTATAAAACGTTGAATACTTTTTAACGTTTAGATTGTGGAAAACAAAAGAAAATAAGCAAGTAGAACTCAAGGAAACTGAAAAACTTTTTTAAGTTCTTACCGTTGCCGTCAATTTGTGTCTATATTTAAAAATAAAAATAACTGAATAAGTAAACACGTTGAAGACAGAATTGAATTATTTTATGTAACATTTTAAAGTTTTATTCTACTCTTACAATAATCAAATATTTTTAGAATAGTAATAAAAGTCCACGCCTCTTGGCCTCTCGCTAAGTTTATAAAATATGATTCGATTAGAGCGTTTAGATATTCCAAGAGGTGTGGGTTCAAGACCCATTACGTTAAAACTTTATACATTTTGTATTAATATGTTGAAATTACTTGTCTTAAGTAATTAATATGCATCTATCTATGCATAGTAATAGGAATATTAGTCTTAAAATCAGCTTCACGTTGTTTTAGGCAGAAAGAACCTAGTGTTAAGACGCTCCGTTCCCCACTTTCAGCAAAATTCTGGAGGCATTGCGTGTTGAGTGGCAGAACTCAACGCCGCGCTTTGCCTCGACACCATAGCGAAGAAATGGAAATATAAACGTAAATAAATATTTCACTTCCTGGAGTGGGGATCGAACCCACAACCATCGCGTTACAGTCACACCCTTGTGCCATTGCGCCACGACGGCTTCAATATTAGTGTTATAAATATTATATGAAACTAAATATTATAGGTAACTGTACCCAGCACGCTCGACGGCCGCAAGCGGAGGTTCGAGGCCCGCAGGGGGCGCCCTTACAGTCGTCGACTTCCTCTCATGCAGCCATTTAGTGCTTGCATTTCTTCAGACAGAGTACCCTCATCCCTACCCAATCGGTGTCGGCCAATAGGACTAACAGCATTACCCATATTAGAAAAAAAAGGTAACTGACAGAAGTATCTTTTTTATAGACATAAAGTAATAAATTATATCTAACGCGATTTCAATAGAATTTCAAAGCTTTTATTATCGAACAAGTATGTAACGAGGAAGTACCGCAAATCGAAAATTTCGGATATAGTTAAATCAAATTATACGAGAAGCAATTTGACCGACGATAGCCATGTCATAATAAATTACGTAACCAACTCCAGTACGCGATAATTCACAGGATTAAATTCTGCGGCGAAAATATTAATAGTATTGACGATTTGCGTTTTTTATAAGCCAGGTGACGAGACTATTACGGCCACCAGTACCAATGTATTTTTTCTTTTTTAGTTTCATGCTGTATCCCATATGTAGAGTGTGCAGAGGACAGGTAGTGTTAAGACACTCCACCTCCCCTTTTTTATCGAGTTTTTGTGGCATTGCGTATCGAGTAGCTTACCTCAACTTTGCGTTTTGCCTTGGTAACAAGGCTGACGCTTCCACCTGTATATATTCACATACAGGTGGAAGCGTCAGCGCCCCTTTTAAGAGAACAGAATATAGGGTAAAATATTTTAAACCTTAAGAAATTAATCAAGATACCTGAAAAGTTTAGACGTAGGATTTATTTCACGATGTTTATCCATACGATGACGTCTCGTTTCGAAATTCGAATTCGTCCTTCTGCTTAATAACGATAATTTTATTATTTATTTGGTTTAATATATTTTTTTCACTTTTTGGGATTTTTTTAAGAATAGTTAGAAATGAGGGTTCACTTAAAGTAGTGCTAACAAAAAGACTCTGTCCAAGAATAAATGATAATAATTCCTTCCCCCAAGTGTCAATCGAACCCACAACTGTCACGCTTGCAGTCACACGCTTGTGCCACTGCGCCACTAAGGTCCCAAAGTTCACTTGCTTATAATTATTGCATTATTATCATATAGACTTGACTGTGTTTTTCTCTTTAAGACGTTAAATATCAAATATCCTGTAATATAATATTGTTCACAATGCTTTAAACTGTAATAAGATCCCATTATGATCATGTTTCAGTTACATTGCTACAATATAATGTTCCATTATAAGAAAATAATGTATTATTGGAGCTAGATAATTATAATTTTGTTTGCTTCACGCTGCATCCTCCATGTAGTACGGTAGAAAGATGGAGACTAGTGTTAAGATACTCCGCTCCCCAGTTTCCGCCAAATTTTAAAGGCATTGAGGCGTATTGAGAGGCGGAACTCCGAGCTTTGGCTCGACATCAGAGCGAAGATATGAAAATATTAGATATTTAATTTAGGTGGGGATCAAATCCGTACCCTGCCAAAGTTACAGTCACACGCTTGGGAATATTTAGAGGATAAATATGCATGGAATTAATGTCTGTTGGATGTCATGCAAGATAGCTGCCAGCTAATGTCATAATTAATTATACCATTGACTTTGAAAAGAGCAACTGTTGTGTTTCTTGCCGGCTCTTCTCAGCAGAACTGCCTTCCGAACCGGTGGAAGCTTTTTGTTTGTATGTTCACTCGACGATTCAAAAGTGCTTACATAGTCTATTTGAATAAAGAATATTTTGAATTTGAATTTGTGTCCATGCGTCACGACTGGTATCTAAATACAAGGAAAAGATATTTGAAAAAACAAAAACCCCGACGGCATAAAACTCACTTTTTAGTTAGGATTCATTATGGTGATGATAATCACGATATACCTTTTTGAAATCCTCACATTGAGCTCTTGAATTTGATACCCATATTGTGGTATTCGAAACCGATTTTTTTTATCACTAAGTAAAATGGCGTCCCACAGCCACCATGATATTTTTTAATGTCACCTATCAAAGAACAATTGGGTTGCTAAAACGAATCTAACGATATCTTAATTGTGTAAATCCGTTCAGCGGTTCTGGAGATATGAGGTAATAAAGAATAATACATACATACAATGTATTATATCTTTTGAGTGTGAAATACAGAATTTTATCTATCTATCTATCTACATACATACAAGATACGCGCGAAACACTTCCTTTGCCGTCGGGAATAATAATATTTATCCGCCTCGAATTTATTATATTTATTGATTGCTATAAAATTATAAATGATAGAAAAATATTTGAATAAGCTGCAGTTCGAACATGACATAACGCATCGATTCTTTTTTTCCCGTTCGGATTAGATTTGTATAAGGAATTAAATTCACCGCTGTTTGTCGTATCAGAGCAAAGAAATTAATATATCTTATTCCCCTAGTTGGGATCGAATCCACACCTCTTAAGTTATATCCTGTATCACAATGGCTACCACACTGGCCGTTCATTTATTAAGTTAAAGCTATTTATTTAACTTACCGCTCTATCAGCAAGATTGCGCACTCTACAGTGGAGGTAGGCGGGCTGTCCCACGGCGGCGGTGGCCTCGCGCTTCGTACTATTGTCGAAGTACGGTTGCCCAAGAGGTTCCCATCCCCCGCCGCCAGCTGTTACGCCTATAAAAACAAAAGGTCCAAATTACTGTCTAAATTAACATATATTATGTTATATATTATAATATATTATATATGTTATTTTTTTCTTCACGCTGTATCCTGCACACATCAAGGAAGGCAGAGGGAATCTAGTGTTTAGACAGTATTTTTCCTATCTCCCCATTTTCTGTCGACATCTGTAGACATTGCGTGCTGAGTGGCGGAACTCAATGCCACTCTTTGCCTCAACACCAGAGCGAAGAAATATAAGCAAAAAAAAACATTTCCCCGAGTAGGAATCGAACCCACAATGTGTGGCGCTTACATTTTACACTTTGTGCCCCTGCACCACGGCTGGTCTTACTGCTAAGCCTCAACAATACTTTTTTAGTATAGTAATTACGGATTCTCTGCTTAAATCTATCCAAATTAAATCTATTTCGTCTAAGTTCGCTTTACGAGAAAAGTCTGACAAAGTCTGTTGGTTCGTATATCTAAACTCTACAATGTTAACAGCTTTCAGCTTATTTAAAACATATCTAAATATTTGAAATATGATCAATGGATTATTATTTGATATACTTTGTAAAATATTATTACATAAAAAATATTGAAAAACGTGTACGCCCTTTATCCGTTTTTCATAATTTATGAATTTCTGTATAATTTTACATGAAACATTTGAAAGCGCTGGGTATATTTACCTTCGTAAGCCTTGAGGGCTCCAGATATTCTTATATTAAATATACAATAATACGTTCATTTAATAACTGGAATATTAATAGAAATTTGATAAGAATGCTTATAATAATGAAATAGAATTCACAAAATTTTTATGCTTCAATAACTTATAGTAATATTTAACTAAAAGTAACAAAGCTGCTTGGTGTGGCACAGTAAGAATATATGCGACTTTATACGCGACGGCATGAGTCTCTCTACTCGAAGGAATAATTATATATACTTTATTTTCATTTTACAGCTTTAGTACACTAAATATGGTGCTTAGGTCCGAAAATTCAGCAGAAAGTAGAGTGTCTTAACATTCGGTTCTCTCTACCCCTTAACACTAGGTTCTTCTATCCGTCTATGAGGGAAAAAGCGTGAAGCTGCTAAACCCATCAGCTGTAATAGCTGTTATAATTTAAAGACCCCAATTTAGCACTTGTGGTAGCGCACGTACAAAGCACGCCAAGTAAAGTAGTTGTACCGACCGCAACAGCCTAATTACTTAAGTGGCGCAAATACGTGTTATGTAAATACAAAGCGGCATTTGCTCATGAAAGTAGGTTTCTGTGATC
>DWGR01004133.1:0-11434 GCA_018247715.1 Heliconius burneyi | reverse complement strand
GTTTTAACACTAGGTTCCCTCTGTCCACCCTGCTGTTTGCGGGATACAGTGAGAAGCTGATTTATTTTATTTTTCTGATAGTACTTACCAGTGTTGGGTGCATACGCATAGGAACGTTCAAGTTATAACATATACCTCCCTAAGTTCTATCATAACTAATTGCCAAGGTCAGAGCTCTTCTAGCTCGGCCTCCCAAAGCCCGGTGACGCTGTAGAGGCCCATAAGGCCAACAGCATACTGCTCAATCGAAAAACGAAAAAAGAATCATAACTAAAATGTGGTAAGGCGGAAGAAATTCTATAAAAACACCATATTGCCAGTGATTTTTCTAAATTTTCACTCAACTTATATTAAACACTTTTTATTAACAGTGCAATATGTAAACCAATACTCTTATTTCAAAAAGTTAGTTCTATCAAAAACACAAATGAGGCCAGACAAAGGCCAAAGTTAATGAAAGCATGTGATCGGTAAAGTTTGCGTGTTAATTGCTTACATGAGGCTGGCCGTAGTACCATTGAGGCGGCCAGGCGGGTGCATGGCACTGCATATTAAACGTATCATTATGACTGCTAACTGAAACTCATCTATTGAAATGTTCCAGTAATACTAACTCGATTTGAGTAAATACAGTTCATGTTAGGCAAAGGATTAGGTGTGTTAGTGTTTTTGGTGCTTAGAAGTTAAAATTGGCAGTTTTCTAGGTTTGTGGCATAGTTAATGATTGATAAATTTAATAATAGGGTGTTATTCTACTTATACAATTATTTCTAAAAAAAATTATATCAGCTTCACGCCACAGCAAGTTAGGCACAGGGAACCAAGGGTTAAGACACTCCGTTCCCCACTTTTTCCAAATTCTGGAGGCTGTGTGTTGACTAGCAGAACTTGACGATGTGATTTGCCACGACACCAAAGCGAAGAAAAGGAAATTTAAACGTAAATAAATATTAGACTTCCTCGAATGGGGATCGACCCACAACAGTAGCGTTACAGTGACACCCTTGTGCCGCTGACCCACGACGGCCTTAATTATTTTTTTTATATGTTTTGCAACGAGTATTATCAATAATGGATATGTGATAATAGTTATCTGTGCTCTTACACTTTGCTCTTAGTTTAAAAATACAATATAGAAATTTTTGATTTAGATAAATAATAGTTTTTAAAGATGGTGTCAATGCTCACTCACACGTATATCTTTATATTTCAAGAGAAGAAACATAAATATGCGCTTCCAACCTTTTTAAAAGTCAATACTATACGGTTTGTCGATTTATTCCCAAGTTTTCTTTGGCATCTCACCATCTTCGTCGCAGGTTATGGGGAAACGTCAAAATACAGTGATATATAAAGGTGCGTCGTGGCTTGATGCCAGGTTTGTTGACTTGATACTGATGTCCTTGTGTACGTGAATGAAGCTTGCCTTTGTTTAAATAGAACAGAGTGAAGTCTAACCTTCGCTTTATGACACTTGATTAAATTTTTGCCTTTCTCTCCCATATTGTTTGACATAATAATAATTAACTATTTACGTTATTGAGAAAAATGTGAAATTTTGTTGGTAAATCAGATTTTGTAAGGTTATGTAGCGTTAAGCAACCCTAGTGCCCATCACCTGGATCAGCTCGACGTTGTGCCCCAACCCTCTGAAAATCTAACATTATATACTTGCAATGATATTTTAAATTTTCTTATTTTAAAAACAAATAAATTACAAGTTTGTAACGAAACTTTTTTAATTAAAAATAACGACAATATCAGAAGCGAGGAGGTACAAAAATCGTAGCAAAACCCCGAAACTAAATATAAATAACTCTTAAGAGAATCTCGAACTTTCCGTTCCTTCATCACTTAAATGAATAAAATTTTACCAATGCCGGCAATTTAAAGTTTGAGGCTTCAGTTAAGTCACCTGCTATACTAACTTAACCGATTAATTTACAAATGTTTCACAAACCATTAACCTTGTACTTTCGTTACTTTAGAGGAAAGATATTCGAATTAAGTTCCGCAAATAACTATCTAATTTATCATATTGAAGTAATATTAAGATAATATAGAGAGCGTCGTGGCGCAGCGGCACAAGGGTGTGACTGTAATGAGACGGTTGTGGATTCGAGCCCCACTCGAGGAAGTGAAATATTTATTTACGTTTATATTTCCATTTCTTCGCTCTGGTCTCGAGGCAAAGCGCGGCGTTCAGTTCTGCCACTCAACAAGCAATGCCTCCAGAATTCGGCAGAAAGTGGGGAACGGAGTGTTCAATTTTTATACGTTTTCTAAATAAGTATTTTTCTTTGCGAAGTGTGGAATAATACTTTAAATAGATTTGTTAAAAATATGATAGAGGTTGCTGGGTTTGACAATTAAATTACATTTATATTGAAGCTGTACCCTCACATGGCAGACGGAATTATTTAATTATTAGATTATAAATAAAATAAAATTTTTTTTATCCAACGTTCAAATTCTAGACTCCTTGCAAGCTTTGTTACATTAAAAGGGATTTGATAGTGACAATAAAATGCAACATTGTGAGTATATAGTCATTTAGTGCAGAAGTTAGAAGAATCGTCGTTGTCTTTTGCAACTATGTAACATAAAAAGGTCGAGAGAAATCTTCTCTCAATTTATGACCTGCTAAGTGATGGACTATAAAAGATTTATTACACATATTATCATTTTATATTATTGGGTAATGTCCGAATCAAATAACTGATTGCAATTGAGTATGGGAAAATTCGACAGATTTACATATAAACAGGCATCATGCTTGATGAAAACCGACTTTAGACTGTTATTATTATCAGCTTCACGCTGTATCCCGCGGACAGCATGGTAGGCAGAGGGAATCCAGTGTTAAGACATTGCGTGTTGAGTGGCAGAACTCAACGCCGCGCTTTGCCTTGACACTTACTCTATTTAAGATTAAGGTTTAACATATTTTAAACATTTTTGATAGTTCAATCCTTGTAACTACAGGATTTATTTATGTGATATATTCCATTAAGTATATTATAAAATTTAAATAGTTTGACTTTCAAAATCCATATACAGATTACTTTATTGGTCGTCGATACTTTTCAAATTCTTAAATTTAGTGATAAATTGTTACATAAGATCAAACCTTTTTCAGAAATAATTCACCTATTAATAATATTTCAAAAATAGTCTAATTCTTTAGTTTTCTTTAAGGGAACGTAGGAAAAAGTTACATTAATAATTTAAATTACTTAATATAACGCCACTCAACACGCAAGCCCTCAAATTTTATCGGAGAAAACGATGGACGGAGTGCCTTACCACTAAATTCTTTCCACCTACCGTACATGCGGAATACAACGTAAAAAAATATAAGCAGCAAATAAATGTATAATTACTTAAGCCATTCTCAATAAAAACCAAATTATACTATAAGTACACCAATAAAACAGTTCATATACAGATAGTTAAGTAAATTATAGCCAATTGTCATATTAAGCAATAACGTAAATTGGAGGTATAACGCATTCTGCAAAGCGCGGGTGACCATATTAATACTTAAATGGCTTCCGAATTGACAGCAGGTACTTCTATCATTATTACAATAGTCGATAATTAGTTAATATTTACAATAAATTGCGCCATTTTGGGTAAAAGCGATATATTGTAATGGATCTTGTGTGTACTCGTATATTACTTTAACGGTATTGCTTAATAATTATGTTAGTTAAAAAACAATCTTTGCGGCGTTATGTTCTGCCACTCAACACGCAATGCCTCCAGAATTCGGCAAAAAGTGTGGGATGGAGTGTTGTAACACTAGGTTCCCTCTGCCTACCATACTGTATGCGGGATATAGTGTGAAGCTAATTATGTTAATTAATTTCAATACAAGATTTTTTAAATTTTTCTTAAATCTTATCTACAGTTACATTATTAATGCGCTTAGGCCAATCGTGGCGCAAGGGACAAGCGTGCTGTAAACACGACAGGTTGTGAGTTCAAATACCATTCTTTTTTTTTAGAACATAAGATTAATGCTGTTAGCCCTATTGGCTTTTACGGCGACTCCGGTTGGGTAGGGAACAGGGTGCTCAGTCTCTGAAGAAATGCAAGCACTAAGCTTCCTGCAGGCTGCCTGTGAGGAAGTTGACGACTGTAAGGGCACCCCCTATAATCTCATTCGAGGAAATAAAATATTACACTAGGTTCCCAGGTGTCTTGTGCTTACTCTGTTATGTGTATGATATAGCGTAAAACAAAAAAACCGAAAATCGAATCTAATCGAGAATCGAAGCCACTGTCGACTGTTTTGTTACATTATTTTATATGTCATATGTTGAAGTCAAATTGTAATTTGTAGTACTGTAATCTTGACAGCAAATTTATTCTACCGGAGTGAAACGAAGAAAACAATGGAAGTGGGAACTATTGACTTATGAATTGAAAGCTCGAGTTTCCCTTATTACTACTTTTTTAATTACTCTTTCCTTTGTTACAGATAAATGAGTATAACGTATGTTAGTTAAATATACCTACTAAAGGTAAAAAATATATATTTTCAATCGCTATAAGCTATTTTAAAGATAAAGTATCGAGGCCAGTCAGCTAGTGGCGTAGGCGCTCAAAGTTGGAACGCGACAGTTTGTGGGTTCGATTCACACTCGAGGAAATGAGATATTTAATATTATTGTTTACTTCACTCTAGTGGCGGTGTTGAATTCCGCCACGTTGATTTCTGCCACTCAACACGCAATGTCTCCAGAATTCGGCAGAGAACAAGGTCAAAACAATTATATTTTACTATTATATATTTTTTTTAGCTTCACGCTTTATCCTGCACATGGCAGGGTAGGTAGTGGGAATATAGTGTTAAGACACTCCGTTCCCCACTTTCTGCCGAATTGTGGAGGGATTGCGTGTTGAGTGGCATAATTCATGCCGCGCTTTGCCCCGACACCAGAGCGAAATAGAAATATAAACGTTAATAAATATTTCCTCGAGTGGGAATCGAACCCACAACCGTCGTGTTACAATCAGCGTTACAGTCACACCTTGTGCCACTGTGCCACGACGGCCTCTTACTATTACTATTATATATTGATATTAAACATATTTAGTTTGTTGAAGCGGTATAATAAATGTATTTTGATGATAAAGGCTGTATCTTACGACTTACTAGCATATCACTATATCGTGTAAGCTATGTAGATAAATATTTATTTATTTTATTATATTTAAGCTTCTAAAGCAAGTGCGCGGAAAGAATCACTGACGCGGGACATAAAAGAATATTTCCATGAGCATCCAGTGTAAAATACAGCACAAAGCGGCGTTATTGCTTTCTGTTTGTTTGTTTTAATACCAATGTAAGCGAGATCTTGGCTTTGCTGAAAATGCATGCATTTTACAGTGTTTTCGCGATGGCTTTTTAATTTTATGGGACTATTGTAGTTTGTGACAATAGTTGCTATTAATAGAAATTACGTTTATTACTTAGTATTTATTGTTGTTAATTATTTAAACTCAATAGGTCACTCTAGTTATTCAATTAAGTAGAAAAATGTAATATTATTCAAAATGTTTGTACAGAGATACGTCCAAATTTTGTTATTTTTTAACAATTTCATGTCCCCATATCTATAATCTCCATATCTATGTCCCCATATCTATAATCTATATGGGTTAGAGATTAAAATGTAGTATTGTTATGTCATACGAAATATATATAAAAGATAGTTTAAAAATAAAACGAATAGTAGAATTAAATCAATACATTTTTTAACATAACATATTAGAAAACAGAATTAATATAAGCAATATATTTTTCCTCTATTGTATATATAATCATAATTTCGACATTTTTCCTGTCTTCAAAGAATATTTCGAAATATAGAATATTTACTTTTCAAAACACTGAGGTAATATTATATTCTGACCTATAATTGAATTCCTTGTTCCACCAGATGTCTTCGGGACGCTGCACTCTCGCGTTTGAATACGTTTGCTATGAAATATTACGTAGGCGCTTATATTTTGTATGATATAGTGATTTCTTATTATTTTTTGAAACAATATACGTAATAGTGTGAAAAAACTGTAATAATTATGTTATTATAATACATTTTGTTAGAAAAATGTTTTTATTTGGGTTATTTACTACAGATCATAGCTTGAAATTTATGAAAAGCAAAATTTCCTAGTGACTACGGTGCTGGCAGATCATTTATTTTAATTTTATACTAGGTCGTCGTGGCGAAATGATCTTGCGAGAAACCCGATGGTTGTCGACCCCCGGTTGAGGTAAATAATAATTTTCATTTCCTCACTGTAGTAAGATAAGGTAAGGTAAATCTTGTTACCTAGGGTAAGTTTTGTAACAAAATTATATGATTGATTACTTTTTTTTCGAACATGAGGTTAAAGCTGCTAGTCCTATAACGAGATAGATAGAAGAGATATATTTTTTTTATTATTACAGCGATCGAAGGGTTAACATGAGCAACGAGCTGATGAGGAGAAAATAATTATTATAAAATAATAAAATAACATTTATAAATAAATTATAGACTAAGACCATTAGGTACTTTTTCCAGTCAAGACTCAGAACCAATTCACCGTGGTTTAAATAAAGAGCAGTATTTCAATGGCGTTTGCAAGGTTTATTTTATTCAAATCGAATTCTATACAATATTCTTCGAACGCTGCACTTCTGTCCATCAATATTTTATAGCTAAGTCGTATTTGAGGTGGGAACTGTTACGTCATGCATAAGAATGACAACGAGTCGATCCGTTGAAGGGTACTCAAAAACTCTGTTCTGTTTCACATCACGTTTCCTATTTCACGTCTTTTGGTAGTGGTGTAAAAGACCCTATGCAAGTTGTATGGCTTTTAAAGTGTTGAATTTGTTTTTATTTAATAGTATATTCGCGAGGCTTAAGCTGAGCTTTGCGAATGTGTGAGTGATTATAAAAGTAGAGCAAGGAAAAAATTGTACAAGTAAAATTTATTATTAAAATTCATTTTAAATTATATTGCATTTTCATAATTTTTACTTTTGTCTGTTGTGAATATGTTTTCTTAATATAATCATTTGGCTTGCTGAAATTATTTAGATAAATTTTAATTCTTATTCTTTATTAGATATTATTTTTAAATATAATTATAAATAATTTTGAAACAAATCAATAAATCTTTTAATAAGTAACATTTTTAAAATAAACAAATACTCAAATACATTGAAATTAACGACGCCCTATCAACAAACGTGTAAGCTAATAAAACATCTCACTTCTCGCAGCGTCGGTCTCAAAAGACTACTCGTCACTCGACAAATGGCGATCGATGTCGAAGCAATAAAATTTCTTGTGTCGTTTATCATTACTGTTACAACAGCATGTGCCTTTTAAAAACCTTCAATTGGATATATCATTATTTATATAACATATTTTTTTTTCTTAGTAGTGCAGTTGCAGTACCTTGATTAAGGACGATGTTTGTCGGTGCAACTGCCATTTCGAAGGTATCCATATTTGTAATATATGATGATACAGACAATCAGTACGAAAGGAGGTTATTGTTTTGGGGGTGATTTCAGTTTAACCTTGTATGCCGCATATAGCAGGATCAGGATCCGATCAAGATAAGAGAACCTAGAACTAACAACGACACGTATTTTCCATTTTGCACTCGGATATGAATTTGAAGTGTCGATTGCAATTGAATACCGCATTTTTTCTAACTGAAGCAAGAAAATAAAAATAAGTCACTTCCCGAAATGAGAATAGAACCCAGAACAATCGTGTTTACAGTTGCCGCCGTTACACGCCGTAACACTACACCACAATGACCTCAATAGATTAAGTAATTTTGTAATGATCCACACCCAATATCATTTAATTTTAGAAAAAGTCACTAGCCCTATTGTACCTGGGGGAGATAACGGACCCTAGTGATTTACGTCCCATATTAGTTAAACGCACGCGCAGCGTTGACAATAGCGGATTGTCCAATTGAATGGCATTAGCTGGTTTAAATTTATTATACGGATATGCCTACATTCAATATGTTGGGCTTTTGTGTTTCTTATACATTTACATTTTGGCAAATTGTGCAAATGTTATTGAAACTAATATGGGACGGTCGATCGCAGTACGAGACGTAAACTTAATAGTTCAACATTAAATTGATAAGCTTGAAAAATTAAGCGTTAATTTTCATAAAATAGAGGCTGTCGTGGCGCAGCGGCAAAAGGGTGTGCAGTAACGCTATGGCTGTGGGTTCGATCACCACTCGAGGAAGTGAAATATTTATTTAAATTTATATTTCCATTTCTTCGCTCTGGTGTCAAGGCAAAGTGCGACGTTGAGTTCTGCCACTCAACACGCAATGGCATCCAGAATTCGGCAGAAAGTGGGGAACGGGTTACCTCTGCCTACTCTGCTGTGTGCGGGATACAGCGTGAAGCTGATTTTTTTTTCATAAAATATATCCTATTGCATTGCATATATTATGCACATTTTCTCCTCTTAAGGAAATCAAATTTAATATTTTCAGAAAGCCTTCAGAAAGCTGCGGAGAATCGAATTAAATTTCTTTTGTAGCTACAACCTACCTAACAAAATGCAACCTAACTAACCTATCGTCAGAAAATAAAGACATACAAAAATGAAGACTACTCTGTGCGGGATACAGCGTGAAACAAATTTATTTAACTTCGATATACATATGTATGAAGTCGAAAATGATTCAAAGAAAAAAAACCTTGTAAAATTAATAAGCGTTAAATAGGCTTTTACAAATAACTCACTTAAGATAGTATAAATTAAAATTATATTTGCATTACAGCATACTTTACATTCGTTCTAATTTCTAATACGCCTAAAGGCTGCAAGACGTATCTAAGAAAATCTCAGAATATTATGATTTCATTTAGCTGCTAATGAAGATGGTTATAATTGAAAACACTAATGGAGCCATATTGTTTTAATTAGTCAATGTATGAATTTATTCCCTATATACCTATGTAGGTACAAGTTTTCTTGAAGTTTACTATATATATATATTATTATATACGATAGTGTAACAAGTAGTTATAATAACCATATTTTTTGTTTTTGAATATTGTAATATTAAGACAATCTTACATTAAAATATTTATTTATTATATAAAACAAATAATTTCATTTCTTTTCTCTGATAACAAGGAAAAGTGTGGCGTTGAGTTCCCCCACTGGACACAATGCCTCAAAAATACGGCGAAAAATGGGGACGGGGTGTCTTAACGATAAGGTGTGAAGATGAAAAAATATATCACCATGTTACTTATTTAAGATATAAAACGAACATTAACAAATATATATTTATTATTATTAATAACCTCATATATCAAATATTCTCATCGAAAATACAATTTTGCAATACTAATTATACTTGCTTATTAGTATCAAAGGAACCTCTTTGATTTGCGTGAAGTATGAAAATGAACTGAGTGCATGACTAGCCATCAATCATTGCCAAACAAAATTAAACGTCACACGCGTTCTGCTCTCTGGACGCCGCGCGCTGGTATACGAGTACACAGACCAATTACTATAATATCTGTAGAGGCTTATAAATTAGTTTGATATGTACTTCATTCAAGACATAAAACGTAAAAAAGATCAGCTTCACGCTGTATCCCGCACTCAGCAGGGTAGGGAGATCAAATCTAGTGTTCCGTTTCCCACTTTCCGCTGAATTCTAGAGGCATTGAGTGCTTTAATTAATGCCTTCAGAATAAAATATTTTACTAACTTAACTTCTAAGTTCTTAAATATTTCCCTTTGCTTTACATCTTATTTTGGTAAAATATAATTTTATTATTTTAATAATAATAATCTGTGGAACGCTTACTCTGTATTCTCCACGACGAGACGCACTCATTAATACTGCATTTGTCGACAAGACGAAATTCCTTCTCTGCGTTATTAATAATGTATCAACGTAATTATTATATCCTCTGCCATATATATGCCTCTAGATATTAGAACACAAAAAATACTTCGAATCTAAACCCAAAATATTTCTTCAATCTAATATAAATTTACCATACCATTACTTCATACCTACATATGTCTAAGTTGTAGATTTGTTAATTACTTGCATTATGAAAGGGATATTAAAGACATTTTGTTAAAAACAGTTTATTTTCTATATAGATAATTAGAAAATAAATTCTTGCATTGACTAAATAATATAATGGCAAAATTTTACATGGCTCCAATCCAATCCAATGGTTTTCAATTATAACCATCTTCATTAGCAGCTAAATGAAATGATAATATTCTGAGATCTTCTGAGATACGTCTTCCAGCCTTTAGGCGTATTAGAAATTAGAACAAATGAATGTAAAGTATACTGTAATGCAAATATAATTTTGATTTTTATTATCTTAAGTGAGTTATTTATAAAAAGCTTATTTATTTATTTAACAAGTACCAGCTTGTTGATGAGAAAGAAGCTTTTTTATATATTTTATAGATTCACGCTTTATCTCGCATAGTACTGTAGGCAGAGGGATGCTAGTGTTAGGACACTTATTTCCTATTACGAGGCATTGCGCGTTGTGCGGCGGAACTCAACGCCGCTTAATTTTTAATGACTTTGATTTGTTATGGAGATACATCAGTGAAGCTTCTCATACTAACTAGGTAATTTTAACAATATTACAATGCGTTCCCTTGTATATTTCTTAATAGCACAGCCAAATACAATCTAATGGCGCAAAAATTTAAATATAGTATATATATATATATACTATATATAATAATTATATATATATATATATAATTATTATATAAAAGGACATGTACTGAGTGACTGAAGCTTACCTCAGTCTTAACTCACTCACTAGTGCGTGCGTTAAGACCTCGTGCGTCTTAATCCACGCACATCCGTAACCTCTGTGCGTATAAACGTGAAATTTAGATTGATGTTTATTTTCGTAATCTGGACATCTACTAAGAAGAGATTTTAAATTTTTTAACCCTACTGGGATGAAATAGGGGTTGAAAGTTTGTATGGGAAAAAAATTAAATCGGCACCGATTTTAATATAATTTAAAATTCAGACTATAAATATTTCATTTAACACGTATTTCATGTTTTCTTAGAATTCTAAGGGTGCAAAAACGGGGTTGAAAGTTTGTACGGAAAAATCTTCAAATTGGCTCGGATTCTTATAAACTTTGAAATTCGGACTTTTGAAAATATTTCATTGAACAAATATTTCACGGTTTATTTGAATTCACACCCAAAGGTAGTACGCAGGCGAAGCTGCGTGCGTCCACTAGTCAACAATATAAATTAAGCAATCATATCACCATAAGTAAGATGCGGGCACGTCAGTTACAACACAAATATCGATGTTAATATTGGAATGTTTCTCATAACATCGTTCTAACAAG
>DWGR01004132.1:0-11435 GCA_018247715.1 Heliconius burneyi | reverse complement strand
AATCCGTGCCTTAGAAAAGACATACGTAATCAATGCAAAAACAAAACAAGATGTCGCCGAAATGTGGGTCGGGCTCAGTCAGATTAGAGCATTGCTGCCCGTACAGATGAGTCAAGAAGAAGAGGAATTGATGAGGAAGAGGTTATGGTAAGCATCCCCCACTTCAACTAATTTTTAAATTATACAATATCTTTAAATAAATTGTATTCTGTGTTATTTTGATGTATATTGCTGTATAGTTGGATTTAAATTCGTTCAATAGTTTTTGCGGTATTTGTAATAAGAGAGAAAACGAAATCCCAATCATTGCATATATATTATACTATCGTAGCGGTGTCTAACTATAAGCTAGACACTGTCCCGCTACGATGGTATATTTTTTTATAATTTCATTAAAATTATAAGACAATAATTAAACACATTTTATTTTTCTATGTAGGAAACTGGTGAACAACCACACATTCTTCCAACATCCGGACTTGATAAGGTGAATTAAAATTATCAATCTTGAATTGACATTATTATTATTTTTACTTTTACTAACTACCTTGGTTTAAAACGGCGATTACGAGTATACTACACTACATATAGTGCACTGGCTTAAGTTGCTACAGTGGTTGCCAATATAAGGCTGGGATGAATTTTTTTTTGCCCTTCAAACTAAACAAATCTTAACATAGCAGGATAGGTGGGGGAACTTAGTGTTAAGACACTCCGTTCCCTTTAAGACACTTACGGTCCCCACTTTCCACCGAGTTCGATGATAACGAGATGACTTGTTTTGTTGAGTGGCAGAATTCATTGCCGCGCTCTGTTGTCGTCTCCAGAGCGAGGAAATGAGAATATGAAATATTTTATTCTTCCGAGGG
This sequence comes from Heliconius burneyi, assembly GCA_018247715.1. Classification (NCBI taxonomy): domain Eukaryota; kingdom Metazoa; phylum Arthropoda; class Insecta; order Lepidoptera; family Nymphalidae; genus Heliconius; species Heliconius burneyi. Next base: position 10,566 of record DWGR01004132.1, on the reverse strand, counting down.
GATATCGAACCTACAACCATTTTTACACCTGCGCCACGACGGCCTCAATAAATTTATTTACATCTTAAGTAATAAATAATATCCATTCCATTTAGAGTGCTCCGCGTCCACGAGAACGTGATGGCGGTGATGATGAATACGCTGGGGCGGCGCGCGCAGGCGCAGTCCGACGCGCCAGCCGCCACGCCGCCCACTGCGGAGGACAAGGAGAAGGTGTTTATATTAAATTTATTTCCCCTTGTTATCAAAATTTAAAGAAAATTAGAAAGTATAGGCGAATTCCTAGTCGCGCCTCTAAAGGTTTCCATGGGGATTTGAGTCATGATATTTTAATTTTTTTACACGTCTTGTTAAAATACTTTCTCATTCTTACTGCGGACTGAAAAAATTACGAACACTTGATCGTCAAGTCACAAAAAATGTCAGTAGTGTCAAACCTTAGCCTTTGCTCTGCGCATATTGGTCGAGAGAAATTAGCAGGAGAAGAAATATAAAAATAGTATTTCTTTTTTTTTCAGAATTCCTTATAACACAAGTATTTACCAATTCTGCTATCCTTCTTTAGCCTTTCGCTAAAGCTTTAGATAAACTGTCAATTTTTTCTAATATAAAGGTTAACATTTTAACTTCATATCCAGCAAATTTACTTTTTACACATCTCTTATGTTATGTATATTGTATTTCATGTCAAAATAATAAGCTATTTTTATCCGAGTGAATTAACAGAATTTAATGTCTAGAATATTTTAGAATTTAATATTATAATAAATTATTACATTCAATAACGACATTTCAATTGCGCTATTATTTAGTATAGAAATGTATAAATTGTACATGTAATTAATATATTAAAAATAATAATTATATGCTCAATTACAGGATACTTCACACGAAATGGTGGTAGCTTGTTGCCGTTTCCTCTGCTATTTCTGCAGAACAGGCCGACAGAACCAGAAGGCTATGTTCGATCACTTTGACTTCTTATTGGAAAATTCCAACATTCTTCTATCACGACCTTCTTTGAGAGGATCTACTCCTTTGGACGTTGCTTATTCAAGTTTGATGGAAAATACTGAACTGGCTTTGGCGTTGAGGTTTGTACATTAGATAATGTATTTTTTGTATCATGACTTAAATTAGCCAGTGATCTTAAGTGAGGCAAGTCGTGGTGCAAGGCATTAGCATACAACTGTAAACACGACAGGTTATGGTGACAACACTCATTGCCTCCAAGATCCACCGGAAAGTGGAAGGATAAATTAATAGTATATTAATTTTATTTTACAGAGAACACTATCTAGAAAAGATAGCAGTATATCTTTCTCGTTGCGGGTTACAAAGCAACTCTGAGTTGATAGAGAAAGGCTATCCCGACTTAGGCTGGGATCCGGTGGAGGGTGAACGATACTTGGACTTCCTGAGATTTTGTGTTTGGGTATGATTTTTTATAGTTATTTTATTTAATAAGAAGAATTAATGTTTTAAAATTGTGCCTTTATTTTTTCAGTTTTATTGAAATTTTTGATATTTGTTTTTATCATATTTATTTAAAGCCTGTTTCCTTTACGTTGGTAATTTATTTTCTTATATTTCTCATCTCGTTTCGATTTCACGTAGGTTAGACGATGCAACCTAATATAGAAAAATTTGTTTATATAAACATCAATACAAATATTGTCCATCAAATCAATTTATCTAAAGCACTTTGATTTACCACGAATAAAAAAATACACTTAAATCCATTTCATCACCCAACAGGTAAACGGTGAAAGCGTAGAAGAAAATGCCAACTTAGTAATACGTCTCTTAATCCGTCGTCCGGAGTGCCTCGGACCAGCTCTGAGGGGAGAGGGCGAGGGCTTGTTAAAGGCAATAGTCGATGCTAATAAGATGAGTGAAAGGATCGCCGATCGAAGGAAACTGAGGGAAATGGAACAGGAGGGTGATATTTCTGTGAGTTTCATCACTATTTAATTATAAAAAAATGTAATGGAAATCCAGAAAACATATAAACATAAAAAACAAAGTATATAAAAAAAATGCATATTAATTTTCTTCAATCTGCCTAATTCAGGTAACTAAATGTACAGAAAAAAATATTGAATACCTATGTATGTGAATAATGTTACCTGAAGGCCGTTTTTACATTACTAAGATTGATATATAAGGATCACCCACTCCCATTAAAAGTTATAAACATTTATTATAATATATATGATATATTATATATATTAATGCTAAAACTACATATCTGTTTAGAACTCTTTTCGAAATTATTCTTTTCTAAATCTCACATTTATTTAGCGGATGCATCTAGCAACACATATAAATCTGCAAGCATTCAAAGTAGTACTTTTCACTAAATAACTTTTTAAAATATAAGATTTTTCCCTTTTTTTATTTATAAAATTACTAAAAAATATCCCATTTCCACAGTTTAGCCATCCTCTCCCGCAATCAGATGATGATGAGGACTATATAGACACCGGCGCCGCCATATTGAACTTTTACTGTACACTTGTGGACTTACTGGGAAGATGTGCACCAGATGCAGCTGTCATAGCTGTGGTATGTATTTATACTTCTATACTAATATTATAAAGTTCTGATGACTTTGATTTGTTGACCGTGAAGCAAAACTTTTTATAATTTTATTTAATTTTATCCAATATCCTTAAGGGCAAGAATGAATCTCTAAGAGCAAGAGCAATTCTACGTTCTTTGGTGCCATTAGAAGACTTGCAAGGAGTTCTCAGTTTACGTTTTACTCTCAATAACCCTGCTGCTGGTGAAGAAAGACCCAAATCTGGTGAGAAAATATTCTTTTTGATTTTGAAAAGTAAAATGTTTTATCATTTGACAACAATAAACAAGGTATCTCTTATGAGGGATCGCTAATGAAGTGTGAATATTCTTCTAAATATACAGTCATAACTTGGTTATCGGTATAATAATTTTATGGCCAATTAGAAATAAAATAACTTATTTTAATACTGTGCTATAAGCGGCCATAATTTTCTTTCGCAGATATGCCTTCCGGTCTGATCCCCGGTCACAAGCAAAGCGTCGGTCTGTTCCTGGAGAGAGTATATGGTATCGAAACTCAGGAACTGTTTTATAGAATTCTTGAAGAGGCCTTCTTACCTGATTTGAGAGCTGCAACTATGCTTGATAGGGTAAGTATTATTTCTATGTTTACTGAAGAAGTAGAAGTTACTGGACTAATATAAAAATTTTGATGCTGGTTATTCATTATGTAATAATTTTCAACGGATGGATTCGGAAATGGATTGTTCACTTTTTCTCTAGAACTTAATTAAGACATACCATTTTCCTATGTTATGCAGTTTCAAAACTGAGCTTTGATTGAACCAAACATCGTGCTCTTATCATAGGTATGATACTATCATAATTTGTATATAATTACACTTCTAAATGGAGATTGAATACCACTACCAGATGGTACCGAATGCAGTGGATACTGTACCACTGAGGGCTCTCATTATAATTAAACTATAAATATTTCTAGAACGACGGATGTGAATCCGACATGGCGCTATCGATGAACAGATACATTGGCAACTCCATACTACCTCTTCTAATCAAACACGCCAACTTCTACAACGAGGCGGAGAACTACGCTAGCTTGCTGGACGCTACTTTGCACACTGTTTATAGGTAAATATGTCTATAATGTATTTTAAATTTAAAATTTCTGTGATAATTAATATAATAATTGTTATCTTGTATTCTATGATTATTGAAGTTACGTCAACTTCAATTAAATCTATCGTTCATTTTTTTTCATAATATTTTTAATGAAAAAGCAGCTTTACTCTTATATCAAGAAGAATTACCACTGAAATTTCAAACTATGCTGAGTAGCGAAACTCAACCCCGCACTTTGTTTTCTAAAATGGAAAAATAAAATGTAATTAATTTAAAGCGTTTTAGTTTGATCCCGTTCCGCTGCAAGGTCTAATCGATGAATATTGTATTCGTGAATTTTTTTTTCAGATTATCCAAAAACCGTATGCTAACTAAAGGCCAGCGTGAAGCAGTATCAGATTTCCTTGTAGCTCTGACGGCGGCCATGCAGCCCTCTATGTTATTGAAGTTACTGAGGAAACTCACTGTTGATGTTTCAAGATTGTCTGAATATACCACTGTTGCTTTGCGGGTAAGTAGAAATCATTCAAAATATTTTTGGGAATATTAAAACTCTATTGTTGTTATACGAATATATGAATGAGACAAAGCATATTTAAACTAATTATAACGGGCTCTTGTTATATTATAACGCAGATGATGACGACTGTCTCCACATACTCTCCTTACCATAGAAAAAAAATAAACAAATATATTTTCCCTTAACTATAATAAGACTATGTGATGACTAACAAAAACAACGCAAGCATACACTTAAACATAAATATAATAACAAATAAATGAATCCCCACTCTTAGCTCTTAACCCTCCACTACGAGCGCTGCGCGAAGTACTACGGCAGTACTGGCGGGCAAGGCGTGTACGGAGCGTCCTCCGACGAGGAGAAACGTCTCACTATGATGTTATTCTCTAATATATTCGACTCTCTGAGCAAGATGGATTATGAGCCAGAGCTATTTGGAAAAGCTCTGCCTTGTTTGATTGCTATTGGTGAGTTTAGGAGTAAATTTTTATATAAAGTCATTGTAGTGGAACAGGGATATTACTTGTAGTTAGAAAAATGTTTATATTTGATTAGCACTATGTGTTTGTGTCTCAGCTTAGAAGTCAATTATATAGAACCCAATGTGTTTAAAGATACAAAGTTACTTATTCTTGGAAGAAAAATAAATAACTCAATAGTTAAAATACGAGTATATATTTTGATAATTAAAAATAATAATAGTTTAAATCAAGCATAATTTGTTCAATAAAATATAGATATTTCATTTAATCGCTATGATAATAATATTGGTTTTCGCGTTTTACAGGCTGTGCCTTACCGCCAGATTACTCCTTGTCGAAGAATTATGAAGACGAGTTTTACGGAAAAGAAACTCAATCCACAGGTAATTTAAGGGCATACAAATTACATTACCAAGAAAACTCAAGAATAAGTTTTAATTGTGTAATGATTAAATAAATTATTTTTTAAACTCAGCAGGTGCAGACAATCCTCAGTATGATCCTCAGCCTATTAATACATCGTCGGTGGCTCTCAATAACGATCTTAATACAATAGTGCAGAAGTTCAGCGAACACTATCACGATGCTTGGGCCTCTAGGTGAAAACAGTGTTTTTTTTAGTTTTATAAAAAATAGCATTAATATGTACTTATAATATACCCGGAAATTAAAGTAAATAAATAATTGAGGCTGTAGTGGTGCTGTGGCGGACAACGTGCGACCGTAAACGAGGCGGTTGCAGATTCAAATCCCACTCATAAAGTTGAGTTCTGCCACTGGACACGAGAAGTCTCGAATATTAGGCGAAACGAAATTTCTTAATATTTTCTAATTTTTTTTCGTCTACCTAGCGTAAAGCTAACAAAAATTTAGCAAAATAGTTAAATTTATTTTTAAAACCATTACGGCTCTCTGAATAAATATATTACCTACGGTTAAAAAGCTAATACGTACAATAAATTGAAAAAAACAGAAACTACTTAAACAAAACTTAAATTATTTGTCGAACACGGCTAAAAATATGTTTCTTAGGAAAATTGAAAATGGTTGGGTGTATGGTGAATCGTGGTCAGACAGCCAAAAGAGTCATCCACGTCTCAAACCTTACAACATGCTTAACGACTATGTAAGTAAAATAGTTCAAGATAAGTAGTTTAGTGGAATATTACATGTTTTTTAAAATCTCTCTCTCTCTCTCTCTCTCTCTTAATTTGATCCTAATAAAGCTATAAAAATACTTTTGTATGTGTATATGTAATTGTGACGTCAGCTGGTTATAACCTAGAACATAAAGATAAAAATAAATAAATTAGTTTCTTGTTTTTCTTTTCTTCTTCTTCTCTTTCTCAACAAATAAAATATTCAAATCCCTTATGAGGAACGGTCATAATTATAACGAACCCTGAACACAACTATAAATAAGTCAAAGAATCTTAATAATGTTAAGACCAAGAAAAATAAATAGTACAGTAGAAATTAAAATACACATATTTAAGCCAGTATAGATTTTTTTACCTGTTGTTACCTTGTTATTACTGGGATAAACTGACAGTGCTGAACTAAAACAAAACTACTACTACTTAACTACTTACAACAGTTTACTCTAACTTTTTTATTTCACGATTTCTTAGGAAAAAGAGCGCTACAAGGAGCCTGTACGTGAATCCCTTAAGGCACTTCTTGCTATCGGATGGTCGGTGGAACATTCAGAAGTCGACATTCCCAGCACCAACCGTAGTTCTATGAGAAGACAATCGAAATCTGGCATTGTAAGTATCGATTTTTAGCTTCACGCTGTACTGCGTATATATCACAGTAGTCAAGAAAAATCTGGTGTTCCCCTCGTAACATCTAATGATAGATATCACATGTTGAGAGTGGCGGACGTCTTTGCCGCGTATCGTCTTCTTCTCAGAGCGGAAAAACTAAAATAAAATTAATAATTTGAGAATCCATCTCACAACCGTCGCGTTTACAGTCAAAAGCTGTGCCGCTGCTCAACGACAGTGTAAGTATCTAACCTTATTTTTTCTTTTTTTAAAAAGTGATTAACATTATTTTGTGTATCTGTATACTTTTTATGTATTGTTTTTGAGAGAAATCTATATTATTTTTTATTTTTCTAAACATTCAAAAAATTTACATATTTATATTACGGTATTGAGTGACGTGTAAAATTGTACTATAAACTAAATTATAGACTAATAAATTATTTTAGTTTATTATTTAAAAAAAAAATATTAACATTTTATTTTTATATGTATTGATTTTGGAAAAACTTTTTTATTCTATGTCATTTTCTTCCCTTGTTATTTAAAACTATGTTTTAATATGATTATTTCAATTTTCATGCCAGCACGAGGAGGAAATGGTAATGATCCTTGATTCTATTTAGATGAATGCTTGTTATTATGAGCTATATAAGTATTATATGCTAATCCAATATATTTTCGCCTGTAAAGTCCGTTGTAAGGGACAATTTGCATGACGAGTAAAGACTGTGTGCTAGAATAATTTACTTCGCTAAATAAATTTATATAGATTAAAATATATTTTCATATTAAAATTTCATAAAGATGAAATTTAAAACTCAAAGGAATGAAATATAAAGAATTGAAGCTGCTGCATTTATGTTATTATGTACAATATGAAGAATATTTGTTTCTTTTTTATAAGTTTTCATAATTAGTTACATTTTCTTACCTGCTGCTATAAGCGTGCCCCAGATATATTCGTAAGTGACATTTTTTTCCACAAGTGTTATTCCAAACTTAGGAAAGATTATTTTCTCAATTATACTCGTATTTTTAACCGACTTCTGTAAGCAAAGGAGGTTATCAATTCGACTGTTATATTTTTTTTATACAAAATATATTAAAATATAATAATTGTCTTAAATATTTTTTCTTTAGCAAATAAATTTCTAAATGTTATCAAATATTATGTTAATCTGTTCTCTGAATTAGATCTAAATTTTAATAGCTTTTATTGGTTTTCTAAAACAGCTGGAAGTTACATAACATTTCGTTTCTTCTTCAAAAAAAATTACAACTATTAGCTTGCATCACATTTTGTATGAAATAAATTATAAAATATATCTTATTTACATATTATTATTATTTTGACAGACGGATTCAGCTACTCCCTTCAATTATAATCCTCATCCGGTGGACATGACAAACTTAACGTTGTCCCGTGAAATGCAAAACATGGCGGAAAGATTGGCGGAGAACGCTCATGATATATGGGCCAAGAAGAAAAAGGAAGAATTGGTCACTAATGGAGGTGAATATGAAATTAAAAGTCACTTCAAAGTTTTTCCCACATAGCAAGTTTTTCAGAGAAAACTAACAATAAGATATTTTGTCTAAAGTCAAAGTGAAAGTAATTTTTATACTATCACTTCCTCGAGTAAGAATCGCACCCAATACTGTTAAACGCAAAATCGATCCCTATAATTGAATGTCCTTAGTTGGGCTTGTGGCTGTAGTATTATTAGGTACTATAGTCTTTTTTAAATTTATTTTCACATATTTGTAGAGTACATAAAAGGATTTAAATCGTTATTCAACTTTTTCAATCTTCTCGTTTTCCACTATACACACATTTTCCTTTTTTCTTTTTTTCTTCTTAGGTGGCATCCATCCCCAGCTAGTTCCCTACGACCTTCTAACGGACAAAGAGAAAAAGAAAGATCGAGAACGTTCCCAGGAATTCCTCAAATACCTCCAATATCAAGGCTACAAGTTGCATCGTCCAAAAACATCCCAAAGTGATACAGAACAAACCACAACCGGAGTCGCCATTGAGCTTAGATTTGCTTATTCTTTGTTAGAAAAGTTAATACAGTATATCGATAGGGCGACCATTAATATGAAGTTGTTGAAACCGTCGACTACTTTTAGTAGACGTAGCAGTTTCAAAACCAGTACGAGGGATATTAAATTCTTTTCTAAGGTAACCTTTTGGTTAATATGACTTTTTTTTTAATAAAATTACCATACCGACTTCTTAGAAAATATATTTTTTTAAATAATTCTAATTAGTCGAACTTCGATTTAAAGTTTTTCTACTCAACTTTTACTGTACAGCACGTTGAAATAGATTAAAAAAAATAGTAGCATGTTTGAAATTAGTTTGTAATATATTAAATTTAAATAATATAAAATATGTTTTCTCACGTTTACTATACACTGTTTTCTTGTCTATGCTTTATATTTCATATCTTTATATTACAAGCAAAACAAATCGGAACTAAAGTATTTCAAGAAGGTACTTTTATATTTTTAGTATATAAGTATTTAATTTTTTTCAAACAATATTATTTAGAGTTGTTGCCATTAGTATTATTTTACTTTGTTATAATTAGTTTAATATTGTTTAAAATTAGTTTTTCATATATTCATGTTATGAAACTTTTTGTTATTGGTAATAATCACTTTATTTCTAAATGTATGTACAACTCTATTTTATTTTATTATATAAGTAAATAAATTAAGTGTATATATTATTATGATTTGGTGAAATTGTAAAATAGACGCCAGTCACGGCACAGGATCACAAGCATGCGGCTGAAAATGCGACTGGCTTTGGGTTCGATTCTCACTCGAAGAAACGAACTATTTAATATTTTCATTCTCTCGATCTTGTGGTTACTCTACTTACAATGTCTCCAGAATTTGGCGGAAGGTTAACACTAGATTCCTAGGTTCTCTCTGCCTACCCTGCTATGTGCGGGATACAGCGTGAAGTTAAAAAGCTTATACTTTTTACTAAATTTTATGAATATAGATTTGTTCCACTTTCACACAAGAACTGTCGAAGAGAATTAAAAAACATTTTACAGTAATATAGCTTTTATCATAATAACAATGTGTGTTCTTCAATTTATGTTTAAATAAACAATTTTCACCACAGGTGGTACTCCCCCTAATGGAGAAGTACTTCTCCACTCACCGCAACTATTTCATAGCGGTTGCGACAGCTACCAACAATGTAGGAGCAGCGAGTTTGAAGGAAAAGGAGATGGTTGCCGCGTTGTTCTGTAAACTGGCTAGTTTGTTGAGATCTAGGTATGAACTAGTCCACACGCAATAACCGTTTATTTTTTAATAATTATGGATATAAGCTTCGTTTTTCAATTCAATTTGTATGTAATGACTGAAAAAAAAAAACATCTATATTAACACGGTAATCCAATAAATTTTCAATTATTAATTTCGTCAGCTTAGACTGTAAACCTACTAAATCCATGTCTTTTTTATCCCACTTGAAAGTATATAAAAGAAAAGAAATATACAATTTACCTTTATTTTATGGAATAGAAAATACAAGTCAATTTTCGAAATTGTAAAAGCTTTCTGCTAATAAACATATTTACTAATTGGATACGTAGCAATCCATTGCTGAGTGGTTTCTTAGGAACTTCCTTCCATGTACCTTCGAACTGTAAAATGGCCTACCCGCGGCAGTGTTTCCAGGTCGCTATGACATGGGTACCTTAAAGGCCGGCAACGCACATGTAGCTCCTCCACCTCTGGTGTTGCACAGGGTCGTGGGTGGCGGTGATCACTTACGATCAGGTTATCCGAATGCTCGTTTGCCTTATCCTTTTCCATAAAAAAAATACAGTCTCAGTTTTTGTAATATTTTTTTTCTCCTCATAAATTGGTTAGGTTTGCACTTAAAGCTGACGGTTTAATATATAACCAACTCTCTGAGATTGAAGAATTTAATCATTAAACGCTGAACACCTTTATTTCTTGAGATTGTCATATTTTTTGAGATATGAAAATGATTTTTTTTTATTTCCTCAACATCTTATTTCAAACAGGCTAGCAGCATTTGGTCCAGATGTTCGTATAACAGTGCGATGCTTACAAGTGCTGGTCA
>DWGR01004131.1:0-11439 GCA_018247715.1 Heliconius burneyi | reverse complement strand
ATCACGTCATCATCACAGTACAATAAAAACATTGAACTGGTCTGATGATGGGGTCAGGGCATAAATAGTGGAACTCTTCAGAGAATTCAAGTATACCAAATATCTTATCTATATCTATCTTAGATATCTTGGTACTTATTTATTCACCTTTCTTCAGTATTAGAAAGTGGCAACATTTAGTTTATTTATAGATTTCAATATCTACCGTTTTGTTAAATCAAGTAATTTATTCTGATCGCAAGAACCATTTACATTCAGAAATGACGACAAAAATTGTGTATGTTAATGAGACGAAGATGGATATATCTGAACTCACTTAGATAGTCTTTATTCAGTAAACTTTTAACTTAAATATGAGCTATTACTACTTCTAGCTCTCGTTCTGTTGATATTCGATTCTTACAAAGCAATAGGTAAGATTCGTGTTATATATAATTTTATCACAAGTTATATATAGCTCAGTAAAACATTATATAACTTTGTCTCATGACTTAAATGGTACTTTTTTTTATTATTTCCAATACATGTGCCAGAGCCTTGAATAGGCAACCAAGTTAAAAAGCTGGAAATGGGCAATGTGAATTTTATACGCATCATTACAAGACATTGAGCCTATTGGCTCTTGTCAATGGTCAATCACTCCACATGCATTAAATTTATCACATTTGTTACCATTTTGTATATTATATTACAACAATTTAACTCAAAGAGCTCTTGATATATTAACGCTTAAAAACTTTTGTGTGACTTGTTTTTTATTATTATTACTTAGTTTAGTAATACATATACTTAGTCCGTTTTATCCTTTCTTACTTTATTATATCTAATTTTCTTGTCATATATATTAATTCCATTATTGTTTGTATACATACAATTAATACCTGTTGTAAGAAAATATTATTTTTCACTTTACATTATTTTATAAAATTTCACCTACGTAAGGTGTTAGTGAGTGTTTATATAGTGTTATAATTAAACAATTCTTAATCAAAATTACTTAGAAGCTTAATTATTTGGTTGTAAGGCAGACTATTATGAATGACGTAGATGATTATAATATTATATTAAAATACTAAAATGACGTAGGTCTGGGAGCCCTGGGCTCCTGGGCTAAAAATAAGGTGCTGTCGCCCCCTGACATCTAACATAGTGTAATCAAACACGAGGGAACTATTCCACTGCGGCGACCAATATTACTCTATATTAAAAAAATGTAAAATAAGAAGAAGAAACAGATTAAACGTCAAAATTAAAATCTTAAAAATGTACAAGATTTGTATTATTTATAGACCATTGGTGCTGTAACGTTGAGCGAAATAAGTAGCAATTTTCTAAGTCAGGCATGTAATGAAACGTTATATAAAGAACGTAACGCTCGCTCCGTTACATCAGTTCGCCATATGAGATGCTGTTCGTTTTTATTATGAAGTAATATAATTTAAAAATGTTTTTATCAAACATGGCTATAATACTACTTTTATTCTCTAGAAACAATAACACATTATAGCTTTTGTTTTTACATAATGCATACTATGGGATGCCAGTCGGTGCGCAGGGGCACAAGTGTGTATGTGCGGTTATAGGTTCGATCCCCACTCGAGGAAATGAAATTTTCAATTTATTCCATTTCCTCACTCTGGTAATGAAGCAAAGAACGGCGTTGAGTTCCGCCATTCACTTCAAAATGCCCTCAAGGTTTAGCGAAATATGAGGAACAGATCGGCTTAACACTACGTGATACATTTATAATCTGAATAAAATTATAATAATATGAATGTACCCACCTATATCCAAAGTACGAACCTTCAATTACGCGAGATAAATCGCATTAACACTTATTTTATAATAATTGGCTTTGAAATAATTTACAGCAGTGTCTTGTTACAGATAATATTAGTTACTAAGAAAAAGAGAGAATAATGTTAATAATTATTATTCTTTCTCCCTCTCACCGGGTACTTGATAGGTATTGTAATTTAAAAAATATAACTATCAAATCAAAATCTAAATACATAAGAAATTATTGTCCTTACACACATTGCTTCTAAATGTAATTTGTGTAATAGTTATGTACAAATTCATCCTTTTTCTTATTTGATCTGAAATTCTAATTTATTTTTGTCAAACACTTTACCGCTAATTTATTATTATTAACATATTATTTAAATACCGCATCCGAATCGTTTCTCTTAACTTCTACATTCAAGGGTTTCTGGAGGAGATCTCTATTAGAGATAAGTTATCCTTTTTACACATTATTTCTGTTATTATACGTTTTCTGTACTTTCTTTCTCGTGTGGTACATAAATAAATGAAAAAAAAAGGAATGGATCCCACAACCATTGCATAGCTTACAGATGCTGTTTCACTGGCGCAGCATTAGCATCTGGCACAATAGTAATTCATAAAACAATTGTCGATAGAATCTGGACGAGGATTCTAAAAAAATATTAACATTCCACTGAATCAACCTGGCTTAGCATAACAAAAGATATTTTTCAATCGTTAACAAACACTATATTCGATCAATCAAAGTCATTTGAAACGTTATTGCTTTTTGGTTTCATTCGCGTCGCTATGTTTAGCCAGAATTTAAATATTGATTGACATATTCTGTAGAGCTCTCTTTTGTAAGAGCCTCACTATAGAGGTAGAAATATAGAGTTTATCTACATAGCTATTTTTAATTGACAACCATAAACTTAAGGCCAGTCGTGGCGTAGGAGCACAAGGTGTGACTGTAAAACCGACTGGTTGTGGGTTCAATTTCCATTCGAGGAGATGAAATATTTATTTAAATGTATATTGTCATTTCTTCGCTTTGGCGTTGAGGCAAAGCGCGGTGTTGAGTTCTGCCACTCAACACGCAATACCTCCAGAATTCGACAAAAAGTGGGGAACCGAGTGTCGTAGCACCAGGTTCCCTCTGCTGAGTTAAGCGGAAACCAAGAAGCGGAATTGTCATAATAGGAACATAGTACCTTCAAAGGTCTAGTATCTAGGTTTCCGGGTTCCCACTTCACTGTGAGGGATACAACGTGAAGTAAAAAAATAAACAATGACGTACCTTTATTTCGCCTATTTTTTATATGTAAATAAGTTAGACATATGTATGATATAATCTTAGGCCCAAGGTAACGGTGACCAAGGCTGCGTAACAAAAATCTTTCCTCCACAAATGAACTATTCTACACAAAACAGTTTTTAGTACGAATTTTCTTAAGAGCGCCTTCAATCGAACAAACTCTTTAGCCTTATAATTATTAGTTTAAAATATAAAACTATACTTTTTTTAATTCTTTTTTGTATATTTTAAATGTCGAGTAGATATAAACAGTCAATGGCACGTCTCTTTATACTCGATAATCGATTTATATTTATGTTACTGGTAAAATTCAACGAATATCTGTATCTCTCTAATGGGTTATTTAAATATTTGGGTCTTTATTAGACCCTTTTACATTACTTCAGAACTAAATTAGGAATTATCCCTCCCAACGCACTTCGTATTGATGTCGCGGTCTTTTTGACATTGAATTGCTTAAAGCTATATTGATAGAATTTATCAAAATTCGCAATTCGATGAGGTTAGATTCGATTCAGCGATATTGTATAGTTTTATGTGAAAGAAATTACAAATTATAATATTTTTTTAGGAGAATAGAGTGTTTTAACACTAGGTTTTCTCTACCTACCTTGCTGTATGTGAAGTTGATTTTATAATATTTTTTAGCTTACACCAGACTTTATAAATAATACTTAATTAGTTAAATAGAGCGTCGAGATCGTCATATACCTTGTTTTTGTACTTAGCTAGTACATTTTATACGTAATAAATATCTGAATTGCTTGAAAGTTAAATATTGGCTAATAAATATTATGAATAACATTTAATTTCAATTATAGAAGCTTGCTGTGTGCGGGATACAGCGTGATTATTATAACAATAAAACTTACATATTTTCAATGTATATTATACTGTCAATATACACACAGCTGTGAAACCAGCCCCAGCAATTGGAAATTAAAAGTAAAATTTGTTATATTTTAAACAATTTTGGGTTAGAACCCTTTAGTACTTGAAGGCAATGTAATAAATGACGGTGCCTTATACCAGCATACTTAGGGTAATAACATATTATTGTGAGGCTGATCCCAGATTAGATGCGGTCTTAACGCAGCAGCGTGCCCTTCAGAATGTCCAGACGATATTTCGTTCCTACATTTCTACTTAGCATATATGTTTTTTGCTACACGCTGTATCTCGCGCATAGCAGGGTAGGAAACCTGGGATCCTAATGTTAATACACTCCAATCCCTATAAAGACACTTTTGTTTCCTAGTTTCCGCTAACTTCTTCAGGCATTGGGTGTTGAGTGGCTGAACTCAACGCCGTACTTGAGTATATTATCTATCATTGTAACAGTATCACGGATTTATATTAGTTGTAGTATTGTATAGAGAATGTATTAAAGTCTGCAAGGCCTAAGCTGAGCTATGCATTTGTGTGACAGTATATATTAGCCCAAGATCCCAGGACTTACAGACTTACTTAATTTTAGCAAAGCTGGTCTGGGAGCCCTAGGATCTTAGTCTATATGTATAGATGGGACGTCGTCAAATGGGGCACATCTTTTATACTGCTTCTGACAACAGGCCCATATACTTATACCTCTTGTAATAATAGCAGTCTTGTCATATAATTTATAATATTTTATTCTCGTGTTCGATTTATATGATTATTTTTCACTCTTGTCAGCCAAGTTCTAAATTTCGCCATAAAAATATTAGAACAAAAGTCACGTGTTATATGAAAAGTAGTTTGTGAAAAATCCGGTATCCTTACCTCCTGATTTTAAATTGGGCGTAACGTCTCTTGTACTTTAAACATGAAAGATAATAAAGTTAGCTCAGCATGAGCATAGCATACCAACATTTTATATATCTCGCTCTACAGAGATTTTATTAAAAAATATGTATATAAATTACATTCACAAAATAAATACATATTTTACATATCAATAATGATGAATGAAAAATATTTACCAAAATACTGTCCGCTTAGATTATTTTAATACATAGCATAAACATCCGAATTATATAAGCTAACGATGTATAAAAAAACTAGCAAAAATAAAACACATAGTATACAGAAGGGCAGTGAAAGGGTGAAGTAATCTCATTACGTAACATTAGGTTAATCCTTTTTGGTCTAGAGCTTAAATATTTTAAGTTTAAAGTTGCTAAAAGATAAGCACTACATTAGGCATTTCTATCATATACAAATGACTCGGCTCACGTGTTAAGACTTGACCATATTATTTAAAACTCTACTATGCTCTCAATTCATCGAGGTTTCTTATTATATTTTTTTTAATGGTAAAAGCATGGCAAACGAGCGTACGGGTCACTTGATAGTAAGTGATCACCGCCGCCTACGACACCGCGTAACACCAGAGGAGCTACTGGTGCGTTGCCAGCTTTTGGGGCGGCTGGGCCCCGGAGCCCGGCATTACCTAATGCGAAAGGCACTGGCATAAAGTTACTACTTCACGCCGGTTTTGAATGCCGGGGGTGGTAATTATCCAGTCGAGTCTACCCATGCGTGTCGCCATTGCTGGCGGCGTGACTCTCCTACACGTAAATTTATTTCAAATAAAACTATTTATTTCAAATAAAAAGAGGGAGTTGAAAAATTTCTTATCGTGATATTTTTCTGAAATATAAAAGAATCATAGAAATTATAGAATTATATGAATTTTAATTTCTTGAAGACATTTCTAGAAAATTTCATCTGTTTTAAATAAACATGTTTACAACAATTAACGAAATTCTTCTTTCATAGCTTTCTTATCTCTGTGAGTAGAAAAAAATTCACTTTTTAATATAAAATGAATTCGTGTATATAAAATCCACATAGAGCCATATTTTTACTGGGTCCTAGATCATTAACTAGCTTCTTTTCTTGATATTACTTAGCTAGTTAATTAGCTAGTAATATCAAGAAAAGAAAATAGAAAATGCAAGCTTTGCGCCATGGTCTGGCCTCGATTTTTTTTGTTCGATTTATTAAAAGTGAAAGAAAATTTGCCACGATCACTGAACAAGAATAGAAAAATGTATGTGTGGAAATAGAAAAAGAAAAAGAACATATATTAATCACAATGCTGTTTTTGATGATAAAATGGAACATGTCATTATTTACACAACCACTTTTTTTGGGTCTACCTTTGGTAATCACACACACAATTGCAAAGCTCAGCTTTCTTACTACGCGTGACATAAAGTGGTGCTCTGTACTAGAGAGCTTAACGATCATTGTTATCATGTTCGACTTCATTCTATATGTTGCATTGCGTGTGGATACTTTGCAATATATATTGATTCGAATATATTTACTTTAAATTGTAACATACAATGTGTATTGAACTACACCGAAAAAGGAATTTTAAATTCACCCTTCTAGTCTTTGAATATGGTGATAACCAACTTTACCAACGAAAACATCAAACCACCTTGGACAATATCAGTTAAAACATTCGACTACTTCTTATGACTTGTGCAATCATTAGAAAATGTTATAAATGAAACAGTTTAAATGATAAATGTTTCTATGAAAGTCGAAGTAAGTAGGGTCATTTAAAAGGTAAGCGGGCTTTACATAGCCATCATTTTGTTTACGACCATCGTTACGGATTAAATGGGTTAGTAATTATGTCACTGTTTCACTAATTCTGAATATTACCCTAAATTATTACCTTAAAGTTAGCAACAAGGCGGCAGCTTGACTTTACTGGAAGTTGAAAAGTATTTCTTTATTAGTTGTGAAATATAAATATGAAAATATAATGAAGCGCAGCCAGTTCCGTTCTTATTCGATCTGTTTATTCTTGTGCACGGGGATCGAGTCGGGAACCTCATGGACCTCACACTGTATCCCTCACATGACAAGGTGGCCAGAGGAACCTAGTTCAAAGTCTCCGTTTCCCACTTTCTGACAAATTTTCAAGGTATTTTTGAAACTCATCACCGGGCTTTATATTTGTCACTACAGCCAAAAAACTAAAATATTAATAAAAATTATTTACTTCTTCGAGTAGAATCGATCACATTCACAAACAGCATTCCTTTTACAGTCGCAGGGTCCACTGCGTCACGACGACCTCAAAATGGACTGATGGAAACTAACCCTTTCCTAAATGCGTGTAGGCTCTACCATCCCAACATGTTCTGAGATTTTACTGCATATGAAGCAATAATATCAAAATTTTAAATAGAAAAAAAAACACATTTATAATCCTAAGTAAATCACACCATGGATGGTTCCATATTTCCACCAGGTCTTTACACTTTATTGTCAATCTATAAACAAAGTGATAATGAAAATTTGGCCAAACGTTGGAGAGGGAGGATGATATTTTTACCACGTTGTTTGTTCCCTGTTGTAACGCGCCAGCGCGACGCGTGAAATACCACTTGATTGCAAATTGGATGTTATACTGTCAGTCTACTATCCATTTGGAGGATCCGAATGCTGGAAACATATATGCATTGTTATATTGTGTTTATTACGAGTAGATAGAGGCCAGTCGTGGCGCAGGGGCACGGGCGTGTCTGTAAAACCGATTGGTTGTGGGTTCGATCTCCACTCGAGGAGATGAAATATTTATTTCCATTGTTTCAATCTGGTGTCGAGGCAAAAACGCGCCGTTAAGTTCCGCCACTTAATACACAATGCCTCCAGAATAAGGGGAAAGTGGGGAACGGAATGTCTTAATACTAAGTTACCTCTGCCAACTCTGTTGTGTGCAGCTGATTTATATATTAGATATAATGAAAAGATCTTTTGCTAAAGGTACATTACGTGTTACGTGGGTAAGAAAGAATGTAGTAACGAGCCACTTCGATTTCTTTACCAAAAAGGAAAACGTTTTATATTCGATATTTTCCAGCGTATCTACTTCCGTGCATATCAATAGTTTTATTTTAGTATATAAAGAAAGATTTTTTCAATGCTTAATTTATTTAAAGGCATTTAAAAATTTATTTCTTTTTCTTCATTGAGTCCTGGTTATACTTGCCTGTATGTCAATAGTTTTATTTTAGTATATAAAGAAAGATTTTTTCAATGCTTAATTTCTTTAAAGGTATTTAAAATTTTATTTCTTTTTCTTCATTGAGTCCTGGTTATACTTGCCTGTATGTCAATGGTTTTATTTATAATTTTTCAAATGTCTTTACTTTCATAGTAGAGTAAATAAAGAAAGATTTTTCAACGTTTATATTCTTCAAAAATATTTTAATTTAAGGAAATTTAAAGCCACACTTACTTTTACAAAAAAATATGTTTTTTCTTCTCTATAAGAAAGCTTTCGGGCCACCTTCACCATCACCGTAATTCACTTTGATATTACGCTGATGAAATTTTATTTTATAAAATAAATTATTTACTATTATCAAATATACTATTACAAACATCATGAAACATTAGTAAAGCTAGGTTCCCCGTGGTTGCTAAGCTATTTGCTGGCGGATATTAGAAAATTGCGCTTGTAGCGAGCGACTAATGCGGAGGGAATTCTAGCGGGAGCGATTTTATAGTGTTTTATTTAGAATAAATTACCTTTTCTAAATGTTGCTGTGTCGAGGCAAAGCGCAGCATTGAGTCCTGCTACTCAACACGCAATGCCTACAGAATTCAGTAGAAAGTGGGGAACGGAGTGTCTTAACACTGGGTTCCCTCTACCTTCTCTGATCTCTCTCTGGTGTTAAGGCAAAACGCGGCCTTGACTTCCGCCAATGAACACGCAATGCCTCTAGAATTTGGTGGAAAATGGGTAAAGGAGCGACTTAAAACTTATTTTCCTCTGTCAACCCTGATGAGTGCGGGATACAGAATGCAGCTAAAAAAACATTTAAAATGTCACACTTGCCTCTCGGATACTTTCAGCATCGTTCGTATTTGAATAGTTCAAGTTTCTATGAAGCAAATGGGGTTTATTGTGGGTCTCATTACTATTCAGTTCAATAACAAGTAAATCAATAACAAATAAATTTTCGCTTTACAAACAATATATTAAATTAATTCAAATTATTAAATTTGAATTATTGAGTTCACAGGTAATTAGGTGCAACAAGTATTGAGGCGCAGTTATCTACCTGTACTCGCAGTGGTTGGGGTCGTTCCACTATCGGCATGACATCATTTCCTCTTTTTTGTAAAACTAAATACGAAGTTAAATTTTGCCATTCAACACGCAATTCTCGCAAAGCACATAAAAATGGTGTCTTGGCACTACGTTCTCTCTGGATACAGTGTAATGCTAAAAAGGAGAGCTTTCCGTTAGTACGCCAACGTTCAACGATTCCGGTTTTTATTTAAAATAGAATTTTTAAAGAATAAATATGGACCGTGTTATCAAGATATATATTTAATAAAATTGCATAGCTCATTTTCAGTATTACAGTGTGTAAAAAAGGGCTGAAAACACATCTGATATCCAAATCAATGTAAGATTTTAACATATGCTTAATTTTTTTTTCGATTTCTTAAAATACCGTCATAATTAAAAGTTTTAAGGACCTAACTTGAGGCCGTAAATATATTCTGGAAGATATAAGTACTAGCTAGTTGGTACTTAAACAAAGTTTGCTTTCTGAGGCTTCAGATAATTATAACTACGTACTATAGGAAATTGTGTATCAATTACTGTAAATTTAAACGATATAACTAATTTAGGTATGTATATTTTATAAATGTACAGTTTAAAGGCTTTACACCGTATCGTGTATATAGAATGCGGAGGGATCCTAATGCTAAGACACTCCGTTTCTCACTTTCTCTTACCAAATTCCTGTTGTTTAGAAACTCAGTCCGTTTTTATCGTGTTACAAGAGAGAAAGTTACGCCTTCCCGTCAAAAATAAATGTATTTTTTCATTAGACTAAAGGAAATTTAATAACATTTGGACAAAAAGTTAATTTTTCAATTTGATAAACTCAATGTACATATGTCAAAATATATATTCAAACGAGACTGAAACAAGGCGAGAGGGAAACACAATTAATAAAGGGTCTTATACATCATGCGAATATTTTGCGAGCTTTTGCTTTCATTGGGGGTCTACAAAAAACGTTTACATTTTATATTATAAGGCTTAGGGTCCCTACAATAATAAAGTAAATTTGACTACTGTGGAGTCGTAGCGCAGCATTAAGTACATGTTGAAATCAAATATTTATGAAATTTAAATACTTATAATCATATTTAAATTATTATCTTAAAATATTATCTTTTATAGCTAAGTTTTAATCTATCTTAAGTAGTTATTATAAAGTATTATTAAAGATAATTAAAAATGAAAATTTCAAAGAATAAATGAAGTAGCATAACCATAACATCAATTATTTATCGGAATATTATAACCAAATTCTTAACAATAAAAAAGTAATCGAACTGTTACATAAAGTATGGTCTATTTGTTATTCTGCTGTATAAGCTAAAGTTTCATCAAAATCCGTTCAGTAGTTTTTGCGTAAGAGTGAATCAAACATCCATCCTAACAAATTTTCACAATAATAATATTAGTAAGAAGTAGGATAACATCATTTTCAATATCTCAAGGAATCCTTTAAATTAAAACTTTAGCGATAAATAGTTTTTTAGCAAACTTGTAGCGCTTCTGCTCTGAAGTCATCAGGAAGCTGCTGTCCGCGTCGTCTCGGAATACTAATTAACGCTTACTGAAGTATATCTCGGCCGACCTGTCTTCATTATCGCGCAATATTCTTCTGATATAAAAAAATCAAATCTGCTTCACGCAGAGGGAACTTAGTGCTAGGACGCTTTCTGCTTTTCTGCAGAATTTTTCGAGGCATCTTTTGTTGAGTGGCGGAACTCAACGCCGGGCTTTTGACCAGATCGAAGAAATGAAAAAATTAATAAATAATAATAAATGCCCTTGAGTGGGGATGGAACCTACAACGGCCTCAGCAAGCGTTTTTCTTATAATATGTAAATATATTTTGCATAAGAATTCATAACCGAAAATCATGATAGTCTATTCTCTTCTTTCTACCCATTCTATTGACACTGTGATTAAAGCTGGACAGAATCAATCTAATAAAATGGAGCTTAACTGGAAGAATATACATTAAAAAAAAACCAAGTGTAAATCGAGCCGACAATCATTTCGTAAAAAATCTGAACCATACACGAATTCATCTAAAAAACGACCACTCGCTCGTTAAGCATTTAATTAAAATATTTATCATATTATGGCTGATCGGTTCAATATATATATATATACGAGGTGTGTTCAAAAAGTAAGGTGACTTTTCAAATTTGGCGGGCAACGTACTTTCGATTATCGATTTTTTTTATTTTGTTATGTTGGTACACTCTTCCCGAACATCTGTACCAAGTTTCAAGTGTATAGC
>DWGR01004130.1:0-11440 GCA_018247715.1 Heliconius burneyi | reverse complement strand
AATGTCTCCAGAATGCCTTCTGTCTACCTACTGTGTCCCGCACACACAGCGTGAAGCCGATTTTATGAAATTACATATAATCATTATTGTTGGTAATCCAAAATAGCTGCCGCCATAAAACGGCATAGTATAATTTTTTTTAGAACTCACCTAATATGGGTATGAAATAAAAGAGATTGATTTGTAAAATATGAATACACGACGAAAAAAATCTAGAAAGCTAAAAAAGTTTTTTAATTTATATATTTGTATTTAAACTTTTAAAATATGTATATCAACGTATCCTTGATAGCCCCTTAACAGTGAGAAATATCTTTAATATTAATATCTTATATCTTTATATCTCTTTTAATATAAATATCTTCATTCATCTTCAGCTTGATCTGACATATTTTTTAACTAATTTATATTAATGTTCAATTTCAGATATTGTGTATAGGGGCAGTACAAGAAGTTGCCCTAACATCAAAGGAAAGTAGAACAGGCGGTCTGAATATACCAGAAAAAATTATAGGTGGAGTTATTGAGATTGTTCAAAGTCACAAAAACAAGCCAGTTTCGGGAGCGCAGCCAGTTCAGCCCGTACCTGCCTATCCTCCAAATCCCCAATATAATTACCAGCAGTATCCACAGTTCCAACAATGGAATTCTCAATCAAGTTTCCAAAATCAAGGATTTCAGGGTCCACAGTATCCAGTACAGTATCCAAGCCAAGGGCAATATAACTACCAAAATAATTACAATCAAGCAGGCAACTATCCTCAAGGCACCTATAGCAACCAAATATATCCTAC
The DNA here is from genome assembly GCA_018247715.1 of Heliconius burneyi. NCBI lineage: Eukaryota > Metazoa > Arthropoda > Insecta > Lepidoptera > Nymphalidae > Heliconius > Heliconius burneyi. Next base: position 10,646 of record DWGR01004130.1, on the reverse strand, counting down.
TGGAACAGGACAAACGTTTAGTCAAGGACAAGCTCAACAAGGGCAGTATCAAGGAGTGTACCAGAACCAAAATCAATTCAATCAACCTAATAACTTCCAGAATCAGCAATCAAATTATTATACACAAAATCAGGGTAGTAACCAATATCAAGGAAGTTCCTCTAGCTTCCAAGGACAGACCAGTCAAGCCCAAGCACCAGGACAAGGTCAAGGGCAAGCGATTGGTGGAAATGGACAATTTACTCAAGGGTTCCTGGTGTCAGGTCAGGGTAATGCGGGAGGACAGGGACCCACCTGTGTATGCCAAGCTTGGACCAAACCTCAACCAAACCAAGACATATTAGCCGATGCTCCTGCTACAGAAAAGGCTGAGAAGAAAGAGGAAACAAATATATAGATTTCTTATAGTGTTTATTAAGTTTAGGATATTTAATTATTTATTTATTTATTGTAGGAGAGTAAAGGCAAATTCAAAATATTCTTTATTCAAATAGACTAATGTAAGCACTTTTGAATCGTCGAGTGAACATACAAACAAAAAGCTACCACCGGTTCGGAAGGCAGTTCTGCTGAGAAGAGCCGGCAAGAAACTCAACAGTTGCTCTTTTCAAAAGTCAATGGTATAATTAATTATTACATTAGCTAGCAGCTGCATGATATTAAACAGACAGTAATTCCATATATATTTATCCTCTAAATATTTTTGAACGGCGTAATAATTGAAAATTAGTGTCAAAATGGTTACTTAAAACATTATTTTCAATATAGACCATATTGAAACCCTGTTGGGAAAACAAACTATTTGATTTCCGCGATTTAGTATAAAGAAGCGCGGTGTTCAATTCCATTACTCGATACTTAATAGATTTTATATGAAAATTAAAGGTTGAAATTAAAAAATATATATACGAGTATACCACTTTATTTTAAAAACACCATTTAAAAAAATCTTAGCATATACATCTATATGAGTTTTTGCCTTTCAAAACAAGCAGGCGTATAGTATTAGGTCTTGATCTCTTGTGTATTGCTTTACATTCATCGCTTTGCTATAATTATTTATTTAATGTGTCTGTTAAAATTATTTATACGAGTACAATAAAACATAAGATATAAACACACAATTGTTTTCTTCATTAACGCTTCACACATATTACTGAGACTAGTCGTGGTGCAGGGACACAAGTATGGCATTGTAAATGCGACAGGTTATGGGTTCAATTCCCAATCGCAGAAACTAAATAATTGATATTTTCATTTCCTCGCTCTGGTAACGAGGTCCGCCGCGGCGTTGAGTTCCGCCACTCAACACGCTATATCCAGAAATCAGAGTAAAATAATACTAATTATAAATGCCTATAAGCGGATTATTATAAATACATCGTTACAATTGAGGCCGTTATGATGCAGTGGCTTAGCGCCTGATTGCTTTGAGTTCGATTCTCACTTGGAGGAATTAATAATTCCAATTTCTTCGCTCTAGTAACCAGACGAAACTCAGCGTTGTGTTACGCCACTCAATACATAATGTCTTTAAAATTAGGCAGTGCATCAGGAACGGAATGTCTTAATACTAGATTGCCTTTACCTACCCCGGTATATTAAAATGATTAGTTGTATATTATTAGATTTTGCTTTTTCATTAAACTTATATTTTTTTAAATAAATTTTTGGAAGTGGATTAATTTGCAATAATTTTATATTATATATTTACAAACAAATTTGAAATCGCAGCTTTATGAGTAATTGTCTGGCCCTTAGCGCTAAACAGGTGTTTAACAAAGGTATCCAAAAATTAAAACCTTCGTATACTTTTATACCACATTAAAGACAAATAATCTGTAGATTTTGCCGAGCAACCTATTCTAAGACCATTTATATTGAGCTTCCGTTTCCCACCATTGGTATAAAAATCAGGCCAGCCAAGGGGTTAAGATTGGTTAGCTTTGATAGCGTCAAAGTAGGTCTGTGCATGCGCGCGCCGCCTTACGTAAGCGTTACGTAAGGGGTGGAATGGGGGTTGCAAGGGGAACGGGGGGACGGACGAGGCACACAGGGGCGATGCCGGCAATCGATCTCGCACCGCAGTCCGGCTTGGCGTTCGACAATGGCAGACAAGACGAAAGTTGCTGAACAGTACTACGCTCCACCACCGGACCTAGGAACATGGGAGTCCTTCAAGATATTCCTATGGAATTCGGAGACGGGACAGTTTTTGGGCCGCACGGGATCCAGCTGGGGTGAGTTTTAGACAAATTTTCCTTTGAAATCTGCAGTAGATGATATATTGATTTTGGAGGGAAAGGAAAATGGTTAGGAAACCATTGTGATTGTGAGATTTTCATCATCTCAAGATCTGTGTTATCAGAATTTTTTAGTACATTGATATATATATTTTTCCTAACAGTATTGATTTTAAGAGTATTATGTAATGTAACATAAAATTAAATTTTGATAACAACAAAACAGATGTATGACTACACCAGTTATTCTAAGCACAAATGATAATTTTTGTGCTAAATAATATATAATTAATATAACTTTTATCATACCATTGTGAAAACTGATGATATTTCAATCTTCTATTTACAACATCTTAGGGTTTTGTAGAAGAATTATCAGATAAGAAGACAAATAAAAAAATCGCTAATAGAAATTTTCAAATCTGGCCACCTATGCGACAATAGGTACGTTCTGCGCCGACGGTCATGCGCATTGGTTATAAGGTTCAAATTTAACCGTTCAATACATTCAAGAGCTGAAGTAGCAAAATCTTTAATCAATGTCTAGATTTTATCAGAATCAATAGACGTTTTAAATTTAAAATAGTTTGGTTTAAGAATAAAAAAATGGAAAAGGCTATCGAAAAGCGCCATGGTTTTCGTAAATGTACAGTACATATGATAATTCTGGGTTTCATTTTTATTTGAAGTAAATTATTTTAGTCAAGTCTAGGGATTAGTGATAATAGGTACAGAACATACTGTCTCTTAGTAATTTGTGAAAAGGATTGGATCATAAAAGATTGAAAATTCTTTCTGTCAGATTTATAGAGGACTTGCTATATTAAAAAAAAAAAGTCTCAGCTATGTTACGAGAAAATAAATGTATTATCTTGAAACTTCTATTAAATTTCATCATAATTTTAATCAACGAAAACTCAAGATTAGCAAAACTGCCGTAGTATGAAACAAAAGAACTGAACGTAGCGATGCCTTGTATTTTATAAGTGGTTATAACCTAGATAGCTTACGGCTTAACAGATGCTCAGAGTTATCAATTTCTGTTTAATTAACATTATATCAGTTATCAAAAGTTAATCTCAATAAAACTAATTTATTTCTCTTTAGCCGCAAGCCTTAAATAGTAAATGTGTGAAGGATCATATGCCAGTACAAGGTACTATTAATTCTATGTATATATTACTGAAAATAAAAAATATTATTATTGGTATTTTTTTAGGTTCGCAATGTGTCTCACATATGTCGGAGTATTCAGAGGAAACGTTTTAAGACACTCTATTATATAGATTACACGTTGAAGAGACAAACGTCTCATAACTTGAGCAAAGAAATGGAAATAATTTATGGATAATACTTAAATTCTAATAAATCTATATAACTTAGCTTCAAGCTTTATTCTTAGCGGGGTAGTCAAAGAGAACGGAGCGCCAAACGCTACGGTCTCTACATACCTCTTTCGCCTCGTTCACTGTCATCAATCTCTTCATTCATGCCCTCCGGAGTAGTTCCCATGTATGAAGTAAAGACAAATAATAAAGATAAGTCTTTATATAAGAACAAAATGTATTACATAACTATAACTACGACTCAACATCAAATGCAAGCTCAATCATGGTAAAATATACATTTTAACTTACCTATTAAATGTACTACAAAAAATACACCATTGCCAATTCTCGAATACTTAAAAATTATACGTATTTGAAAATATAAATATCGATCACAATATATAGATAGTAAGATCTAAATGGAACAAGTTTGAGGGCAAATACTTAAAAGATGAAGACGACCGAGATTGAAAAAAAGAATTAGGCTCAAACGCTACAAGTAATTGCAACATTTAAAAATAATTTTATAATAAGGCAGAATAAAAATATTGTAAAGATTTCAAATTATGGAATTTTATACTTTATTCCAACTATAAAAAAATATTTAAGCTTTACGCTGTATCACGCGTGTTGTAGGGGACCTAGAGGGAACCTAGGATTAAGACATCTTTCACCACTCATCTCAGCTCGTCTTTCGAGACATTGTGTGTTGAGGGGCTAAATGCAATGCCACGCCTTGTCTTCTTATAAGAACGAGTAAATAGATATTTGCTGCTTCATTGAGGAATATTTGCGTTCCGCCGAGTGGAAATCGAACAATTGTAGGGTTATTGATTTTTAAGCATTTTTGAATTTTGAATGCACCTATAACTGTTATGAAGTCATCAAATTTTTATTAATTGTTATTTCAAAATAGCAATTCGTTTCAATTAAGTACTTGTATGTGAATATATATAAAATGTTATTTTAATATCTTACAATATAGAGACCGTCGCAGCTCAGGGGCGCTAGCGTGCGACTGTAAACGTGATGGTTCTAGTTTCGCTTGTCCTCGGGGAATGAAATATTTAATATCTAAATTCCTCGCTCTGGCAAGGAGTTCAATTCGCAGTACTCAACACGAAAGCCTTCAGAATTCGGCGAAAAGTAGGGAACGGAAATGTCTTAACGGAAACGGAGAGCATTAGCACGAGGTTCCCAAATTTCTTCTGCTCACCCTGCTATATGTGGGATACAGCGTAAAGCTAATAAAAATAATTATGGGTTGGATTAGAGTATTACAATAAAATATAATAATTTTTATGCCTTCCCACAGAGATGGGTATATTGCATACGTGTTATTATAGAATGATTTACACTAGATAGTGATTAAAAACGTCAATTTGTAAATATACTGTTCCAGAATCATTGTTAGTTGAGATTAATTCAGGACAATTGCTGCAAATGATGCTTCAAAAACAATTAATGGAAGTTCTGGACTGAACAGTAGTGGAAAGAATGACAAATTATAACAAAATATGTGTTAACAAAATATATATTGTTTTTTTTTCATTGTGTAGGGAGAGGTTAAAATTGTAATGAAATGTCACTCCGTTTTCTACGTTACAGCTCACAAATTACACTATTAGCTAAAAGGGGAAATCAGCGCAACGTCTGACGTACAAACGCGATGGTTGTGGGTTCAGGGAAAAAATATATTTAATATTTCATTTCGTTGCTTTGATAACGAGGCAACTGGATGGTGTGCATAACGGAGTGACTTAACAAGGTCCTTTCTACCCCGTTAAATACAGAATACATCTTTAAGCTATTCAATTTAATTATTACATTTATTAAAGAGGTACTTAAAACATGATTTTACATAAAGATAGTTTTAATATTTTTAAATACAAAACATTGAATTTTATTTCAATCGGGATAAGGTTTAAAATGAGATTCGCATTCATCTGAAGGTCGTACAGATACGAGTATAGGCCAGCGAGCTGGAGCGGCGGTCTGCGCGCGCCTCGTCCTTCGCTAGATCGATCGAAGGACTTCTGTTTCATATTGAAAGTTCCTTGAAACACAACACTCGGATTACACAACCTGTCCTAACTTATTGTCTCTATACATTTATTTTAAATACTTAGATCTTATTCATTTAATATGAGATCGTCCAATATATCACATGAAATTTTAACTTTCACTTATCTTTATCTTTTTTAGCTTTTAATTGAATATATTTAATCTGAAAGAAAAACTAATTAATTGATTTATATAATGTTCTTGTTTTTTCTCTCCTTTGCTACATAGATTAAAGGAAAGGTTATTTTCATACCGCATACAATAATCTGAAACATGTTAATGCTGTTGAAAATCTAATTTAATAAGTATATTAAGAAAATGTTCGCAAATATAGAGATACACTAAAGCTCTTTTTGAAAATTTTAGAAAGCTTTTTTAAGTTTAATCATCTTTTTAATCTTAAGGATGGAACACCTAATGAATAATAATGTGGAATAGAGAAAGAAAAAGTAACATATTTATTTTGCCAGTAAAATTTTAATTTTTGGAGTTTCTTTTCTGCCAAGAAAAAAATTGGAACACTTATGGTATAACTTAGTAGTCCGTCTATCCGTCAAGACTATTTATGTCAACATCGTGAAGAGGCTTCGAGCTGAAACATATTAAAAATGTTCAGTTCCTTGGAACAAAGAGAAAGAATAAGTTATTAATCTCTCTCTCTCTCTCTCAAGTTTTTTTATCACTTTAGCTGCATTATGCATGAAACGCAACCGCATAATCAAAATCAATATTATTAGGTGCTTCCTGTACAATGGAAATTTATTAAGATAAAAAGCATTAGTAAGTTATAGATCGTTCTATAAAAATTGAGTGCATATTCCCGCAAACTCAATATTTAACCGACTTTCTATCTTGTACTTATCGTTGTTGTAACGTGTAGTTATAGCGTGAAATATACATAAACATTTTTTTATATTATGATTTATACTGTTTCTAAAGCATCAAAGGTAAGCATTGAAAGGTAACATTTTCTTCTTAAATAATACAGCTACAAAAAAGCTATCAATTTACTGTTAATGTTAACTTAACACTGTTAACTGTTAACTTAAAATGTTAACTTAACGCTGCAATTTACTGAGCTAACACGTCTAAAACATGAGAGATTCCGCTTCAGCTCCATACCGTTTGTAGCAAGGTAGAGATAGAGGGAGCTTAGCTCCGCTTCTCAATTTCCACCAAATCCTAGAAGCATTGCATTTTGAGTGGCATAAATCAACGCCGCACTTTGCCTCGATACCGGAGCGATGAAAATGAAAATATTAATAATTTCATTTCCTGGAGTGGACTACACTCACAGCCTGTCATGCTTAGAATCACACTCTTGTACACTTGCGCAACGACTGACCTCAAGAAGAGAGATTATTCTATTATGCATCACTTACACATAGCAGGTTTAAGAACTTTCCTTCAAATTAAATGATCTATTCATTCTATCTATTTGCTCCATTTTTAGTGACCAAGGTGAATCACAGGTATTTCCCCTGGCCTGATAAAACACGCATGCGTCGCCGGTGCAGTCGCTTACGGCGCATCCTCCGTGACCTGCACCTATTTACAGTACCTGCACAAATCATACACGCTAAATCGATTTGTAGACCTAGAAACATTTGTAGACCTATACCTAAAAGTACCAGATTCTTACTTCTTTAAATCATACTAGTACAGATTTTTACCAAATTTTTATTGAAATTTAGGCTTAAGAAAGCTGGTATCGGATTGCATTTTGGGTAGCTATATATATCTAGAACATATTTCAAAATTACCTAGCTGAGGCCAGTTGTGAGAATTCGGCTGAAAGTGGGAAACGACAGTATCTTAATGAGAACGAGGTGTCTTGACACTAGATTCCCAGGCTCCTTCTGTGGCAGGGCATGCTTTTTAGGATACATAGGATAAACAAATATATATATATATATATATATATATATATATATATATATATATATATATATATATATATATATATATATATATATATACATTTCGAAGCTCCCATATCCTAACATTCAAGGCATTCAGGACATACAGGACATACGGGTTGTATGTTATGTTCTTCATCTTGCTAGAAAACACCTTAAAATTTTCATCTATGTTGTATGTATGTACCGTCATATATAGTATTACGCCTATAAAGTCCGCAATTTCGAGTAAGTTATCTTTCAGTGGCATATGTTGCACAGTGATAATGAAGGCCGCAGCCGGACGACACGCGCGCGCTAATTGGACACACTAATTATTTTGTAACTGGGACAGACTATTTGTAGTTGTTTGTAATTTTCAGGGCTCGTTAACTTTAGGCTTAAGATTTTTTATAGAAAATAAATAATAATACCTTCATGTTCTATTTATCTATCCCGCTATAGCAGGATAGGAGAACGAGCTTCAGATATATGTTTCTAAATTATTATATGAAATGTAAAACAATATTTATTTCAATAATGTTTTACAGATAATAAAACATTTTTTACGTTATCATTATAATACAAATCTCGTGGTCAGAAATGGTTTAATGCAATAGAAAAGTATATTAGAAATAGGTAATTATTTTTATTTCTGCATTTATGCATTGTATTATTTATATACGAGACATACTTCAGCCTCATGTCGTAATAATTTGAAATTATAATAATATATATACTTCCAAAGCTCCCACCCTCGGGTAGCGGTAAATTTAAATGATTATTTTGCTGGGCTAACGGATGGCAGTAGTGTCGTTTTTCTCCCAGTTTTCCAGTTTTTTATTATGTGTTTTCCTTGTGGTAAATGCGTTCTGTAGTATTGGCTCGGCGGTCAAGTGCGGTCGAATATAATCGCGCGTTCTACAATACGTATCTACCTAGGCTATTTGAACACCTGGTCTATGCACCATACTGTGCTGCACATACGAACTATGCTGTGAAATAATTTGATTGCTTTTACGAACTGTTTCTTTATCCAACTTTACCCGACTGCGACGCGCACTGTACGAAGACAATGAATGCTATTAATAATGATGGCTTACGACGAGACCTCCCGTCAAGTATATTTTTGAATCTGGCGTTTCTTGTTCTTCGTTTTGACGAATAGTTAACTTTAGTGGTCATACACTCGAAAAAATGACAACTGTCCAATTACTACAAGGGCACGACCCTTTGCGCTATGAGTGGCATCAAAGTGAAGGTGAAGGCAGGAACTTACAGGACTAAATTAAATATTTAATATTTTAATTTCTTCGGACGCATCAATTCAGCAAAAAGTGGAGACAGGAAGTGTTTTAAAACTATAGGATAAAATCCAAAAATATTTTTGTCCTTCTGGCTATGTTTAGCAATAGCTGAGAAATCTTTAAACTTTCTAAAACACTAAAATTAACAAGAAATGCTTCAAGGTGAAAATAAAATAATATGGGCCATTCTTCAATCTTCAATCAATACACAATCTTGTTCACGTTTGCACCCGGATTAGCACCCACGACCCTTGTGACCCGTTCCCAGTACTCAATGCGATTATAACTACAGTATTTTCCACTTTCTTTTACTAACAATATTAGATGGGCTTTATATTGGAAATAAACGAATGTACGGCATATATGTTACCAAGGTTTTTTTGTTGGAAATATATAAAATAGATATTAAAAATCATTATCTAATAGGATATCTGTCATAAAAAGTATGTAATAAATAAATCGCATCTCAAGTGAGTGAGAATCTCGATTCGCTCACCGAAGCTTCCGTACCTAATTTCAGGATTGTTGGGAAGTACAACTTATAGCAAAGAAGTTGACAAACTTAAGTTTGGCTATTCATTTGCACTCATTTTGTATGAAATGAATTACAAATTCAAATTTGTAATTATTTTTAGGATTCCCTACCTAAAAATGTAAAAATTATACCCTTAGGATTACTTTGTTGTGTGTCTATCCGTCTGTGAAGATCATTTATTTTGGGATCGCGTGGAGGTATCTAGCGGAAATTAACATCAAATATTAGGGGATGGGATCTAATGCAATGCAATCAGAAGATACGAGCTTTTATGCATCGATGTTGCTGCATACCTACCTAGAGGTACTTCCCGTGCACTTACAGTTATGAAATTTGACACAAAGTGAGAACGCATATCGCAAATGAAGAAAATCATCTTAATTTTAAACAAAACGAGTGCACATGCCCGCAAATACGAGTATGTCAACTTTTATTACTTGTATTTCCCTCAGATACTAAAATTATTACAGAATACTCAGTGGGCGAGTCCGACTTGGGATTAATCGGCTTATTTTAAAGATACAGATTCTATTTCGCGGCGAATTCATACAAGATGCAGCAAAAACGTAACAATGAGTCATTGTTTTTCACGTCAAAGAAACCGATATTAATAAATTTATTATATTCGAAGTACCGTCATGATATTTCAATTTGTAAGCCGCTTATTTTGTTGGCTTCATTTGCTTTAATATAATAACGTAGGTAATATGTTTGCACATTGTTTTTCTAATAGTAAGTACCTATTACATTCCATGGTTGTTGGTTCGATTCTCAATAGGTACAATGAATTATTTTCTTTTTTATGTTATGGTAACAAGACAAAACATGGCGTAGAGTTCCGCCATTCTCGTAAATAATGCTGAAAATGGGAAACGGAGAGTTTAATTTTAAGACTAGGTTCCCACTATCTATCGTGATAAACGTGAAGGGAAAACATGAAATTGAACATTTTATTTTATTCTTTACGTACTTATACATTTTTACATAATTTTTATATAGCAAAATTGAGCTTAATTGTACAGTAGATTGTTTTATGCCATGCAACGAATAATCTTCCACTAATAGAGAAGTGAAAGATTTAGTTTCACACTATATACGGCACATAGCAGGTTAAGCAAAGAAACCTAGTGTTAAGACGCTCAGTTTCTATTAAAACACTTCCGCTCCCCATTTTCTGCAGAACTCTGGAGGCATTGCATCCTCTACTGAATAGAGGAACCCAATGCCGCGCCTTGAGAAGGTTATCTATGTTTTTTAGAAAACAAATAGTA
>DWGR01004129.1:0-11441 GCA_018247715.1 Heliconius burneyi | reverse complement strand
AGAAATCTACTCTTAAACTCTACGTATAAACATATAAAAATATGCGTAATTACAATAACACTTGTCATTTATCATTCAGTAAACATCACACCATAATAACATCAACAAAAAATTATAATAAATAATATCAATTTTAAGCCACCTTCGAAAAGGAAATGAGTTTGTCTCAAATTGACATTAGACAATTGGATTGAAAATTGATTTATTGTTCTCAGAATTGTTATGCTGACCATCAGATATTTTGACCATAAGAATGCAAACGGCGATAGTTGTGGCATTCGATGACCATGATTATATTAAAATAATTCTCAATTCCGCGCTTTGATCTACGAAAGCACGTCGGTGAATACAGCCACTCAATCAGTAATATCTTGAATTGAAAGTGATGAACAAAATTTTAAGTTTAAGTGTTATTTTTGTATGCGTGGTTTTATTTGCATGTAAAAGTGTGAACTTAAAAAACAAAAGATAAAATCAAATTCAACTGATCTTTCAATTGTCATTTGTGTCACCAATAATTTAAAACAAAATTGCTCATGTAATTTGCAGTATCGTGCAGTGCTGATATGTCGATCAAGCTCTGGGACTTCAACCAGACGTACGAGTGCGTGAAGACGATGCACGGCCACGACCACAACGTGTCCTCCGTCGCGTTCTCGCCCAGCGGTGATATTGTGTATTCTGCTAGTCGCGATAAGACTATCAAGGCGTGGGAAGTCGCTACCGGGTGAGAAATGTTATTATAAGAGAGTCACTATGGTTGTAAGTTCCTTTTTGATTTGAGGGAATGATTTATTTTCATTTTCATGAACTCTGCAACTCAACACGCAATTGAAGCAGAGAATGAAATATTAGCTAATAAAATAAATCCTGTTCATATTAAAATGTATTTAAAAGGAGGATACTATATTTGAAAATTTTTAAAAGCAAATAATTTGTATGTTTGGAATTGAAGGGCTGTAACAATATAATTTTGGACAGTACGACTGTTTGAATTAGCGTCTACGTCTTAACAGACGAATAAATAAAGTGTTGATTTACTATTGTATATTATTAAAAGGCAAAATTATAACATGTTATGCATAAAATATAAAAGTAAATGTTTTTTTTATCTCAAGTTACTTATCTTTAACCCCGACGTAAAAGGAGGGGAGGTGTTATAAGTTTGAGGTTTCTGTATGTTTTTGAATGCGGTTTTTTTTAAATTTAAGAGTTTTGTCCATTTCGGTGATATTTAGCTATGTTTTACGAAATTCAGATAAATAATTCAAGACGTAGTAGTGTTTATACACTGTGTTGCCAAAATGAAGTAGTGACATTTTTAGTTGTAGTTTTTTAACAACTTAAATTTTGCAAGTTGTATAAATTTCAAAATATGAGAACTGATGGGGTTTTTTCAAAGTAACCTAACTACATTTATAGACACATATTAACAAAAAAATCTTGTTTCATTTAACATCTGCAGCAGCTGAAAAACAAGTTTTGTTTTATAGTCACATTTTTAACATTCTTCTGCTGGTTGATCTTAACAGTTTAGTGGTATTTCATCTCAATTTTGAACTATTATATTAATTAAAATTCATGTGTAACACGTCATAAATAATTGTTTGTTTAATAATGAACATGCTGTAATTTTTTTTCTCATCTTGACGCTTTATGTTATAAAACAATGTAAGTAGACAGACTTGCATGCTACGACGCACCTTTCTGCAGTAACATACATACATAGCTTCACGTTGTATGCCGCGGCACCTCCTTTCGTTTCGAAATTAAGGTAATTTTGGTTGGAGTAGCGAAATTCAGCCCAAGAAACTCAGTATGACTTTTTTAATATAATAAGTGTTGTATTACAATATTTGATTATACCGCGTCCAGGTACTGCGTGAAGACGTACAAGGGGCACCGCGAGTGGGTGCGCATGGTGCGTGTGTCGGCGGATGGCGCGCTGCTCGCCTCCTGCTCCAACGACCAGACCGTGCGCATATGGAACGCGGACACTAATGAGTGCAAGGTTAGCGCGTTTGTCTGTTTTTCAGTTTATGTATATTTAATTGTTAAATTTCATATTCTTATTTTTTTTAGTAGCTTTTTGTCGTAGAGCGTAGTAGTTTCATTAGGAAACCAAGACCCATATTTATAAACTGATTACAACTTTAAGAAGCCGTTAGTATCTTCATGTTGAGATACTAGCTATTTTCATTTGTAAATTATAATCTTTATATGAAACCGGCATTGAGAGCAGTTTAAAAATACTAGTATCACCGTTCCTCTCATTCCATATATCGAGATCCGCCCATATATCGAGATATTGCATAAACACCACACTTTTTCTTATTATCATAGCGAGGAAAAAGGAGATTGACCCCATAGCCTGTGTGCCTCTGCGCCACAACAGCCTCTCTTTATTATTTATATTTAGTTATCTATATTTTTATATTTATACAATAGATTATTATTATTAAATGTATTTCAAAATTGAAAGATGGAACTTCGCGAACATGAACACGTGGTGGAATGCGTGGCGTGGGCACCGGAATCGGCCGTCGCCGCTATCAACGAGGCGGCCGGTGGGGACAACCGCCGCGCCAACCATCAGGGGCCTTTCCTTGCTAGCGGATCACGCGATAAATCTGTTAAGGTACGACTTTCATTGGTAGTAAAGCTGACACGGCAAGAAGAGCATCTACTTACTTGGAGGCCTGAAAAACTAGCGTTTTTTTTTGGGATTTTTTTATTCTCAAAAACTATTCAGTGTATTGAAATGAAACTTTAAGGCTTTATTTAACATATTTTTAGGTGTACAAAAAATCTTTTTTATTGAATTAAAATATAAAATGGCGTCGTAGTACTATGCTGTTGACTCATATGATTTGATCAAGCGAAAAAACGGTGTTTACTGATACTCGTTCTGTACTGCACCTAGGACAAAAAAAACTCGTGGTTAATTAGTATTAGTTTATCTGTGGAAGGTTACCAAGGTATTTTTTTTTTTGATAATTCGCAAAATGGTGGTAGTTGACACTTTTTTTTTCGTTATTTAGCGAAAAAATCAACATTTTTCGTTTAAAAAAATGTAATTTTTTATTTATCTCAAAAAGCACTGGTACTTCCATGGACAATCTATCTAAGAAACTACAGTTAAAATTTGAAGGTAATTCGATGAAAATTGATTGAGTTCTGCTGCACGCGAGTTTTAAAAACATGGTTTTGAGATAATCGCGTTTAAAGTTTCAAAACGCATTTACTATAAGAAAAAATAAAAATAGGCTTGCAATTTTTTTTACCTTTACTCTGCGATACCCGCATCATATAACTGTCCTTCCAAGCATGTATTTTTTTCTTCAACTTCTTTTCTCGAGGCCGTAAGTTCTTTCCGAGCGTTTTTTCGCAGTTTCGATGCTGAACGGTTTGCGGCTTTAATTCGATGTTCGTCGGTTTCTAGACAATAATTATACAATTTCGTGCTAATTTTAAGTTGAAGAACACTTATAATATTTAATAATCCCTGGAAACCATCATTATATGATATTACGGCAATATCAGCCGCAATATCGACAATCGATTTGCCACTTGCTTAAATCTGCATACACTTTTTCAACAGCTTTGAATACCTGCATACTCATAGCTGGCTTATGAGTGTAAGTTTTGAGAATATTGGAAGCTTTCGCTCTTTGCCAGGAGCACCAAGAAACTTCTCCATCGGGACATCTTTCGGTTTCGGTTCCTGAGTACACATTTTTGTCCATTTTAATAATAAAATATTTTAAAAATAACTAAAGAGAGCTATAACTGCTTTCAACTCGGTGACACACGTGATTATTGTTTGCTTCGTGTTTATAAACTGTCTAACGGTTTTCATAGCGTCCCTTGACTAACCTAACCTTTATAACTGCCATCTATGTGCACTTTGAGAAACCATCGCTTGCTTATACCAACAAAAATGATCATCAGTACAATAGTGCACTTAAAATGCTCTCCGCAGTAGAGCGGCTATTTTCTAGCCGTGTGTTCCCGGCTTAGAATAGGATCACCCTGGTACTGGTGGTGTCGTAAGAGGCGACTAAAGTACGAGTGGGAGAGTCACGTCGCCAGCAATGGCAACACGCATGGGCAGACTCGACCGGATCATTACCACCCCCGGCATTTCAAACCGGCGTGAAGTAGTGGCGTTATGCCACTGCGTTTCGCATTAGGTAATGCCGGGCTCCGGCGCCCAACCACCTCAAAAGCTGGCAACGCTCCAGTAGCTCCTCTGGTGTTACGCGGGGTCATTGGCGGCAGTGATTACTTACCATCAGGTGACCCGTACGCTCGTATGCCATGTCTTTTTCCATAAAAAAAAAAACATTTTAGCGCGCCCGAAGGAGCTTTGGAAAATAAGCTGTAAAAGTTGCTTAGCGATTATTATTTTTTAAATAACTATGGGAAATTATTTTTGGATAGTTTATACATCATTTAAGCCAATAAAAAAAAATGATAAAGATAATGTCAAGTAGATGTAACCCCTTAAGGCACTTTGTGCCTATTTCTATGTAATTTTCTAGACATTGTTTGTTCAGTGCCGGAACGCAATGAAGCGCTGTGTCTACCAGAGCTATAGATATATAAATTTAAAATATAATTATTTCCACGAGTAATTAAACGCACAACAATCGTCATTATAATCATACAAAATTCTTGTGTAAAGTTAAGTTCCCTAAGCATTATGAGATTTCTTATTACTAATAAAAAAATTAATGGGCTGTTTTAATTATATTGTTTATTGTAATTGTCAACAAAACCCCAAGAAATAGTAATATTTGTAACTTAAAAAAAATTGTAGAAAGCCCTACATGGGATATGCCGCCTACCGTAAAACACATCGATTGTCATCAATTATAAATAGTAGTAACCGTTAGTTTAATTGACATTGGTACGTTGTCACAGATTTGGGACGTGAGCACGGGGCAGTGCCTGGCGACGCTGGTGGGGCACGACAATTGGGTGCGCGGCGCGGTGTGGCACCCTGGCGGCCGCTACCTGCTCACCGCCTCAGACGACAAGACGCTGCGTGTGTGGGACGTCGCGCACACGCGCTGTCTCAAGACGCTCTACGCGCACCAGCACTTTGCGACCAGTCTTGGTTGGTGTTTTTATACTAGGGCTATTTAAATGTAATACTATTTTAATGTAGTGGGACTTAAATTTGCCTTTTGGAAACTACATTGAAATTCTTGTATATTTGTTATTTACAAACAATTCAAACATTCTATTATCCGTAATTAATTTGCGATTTTCATTTATAATTTTAACATATATTATATATTTTCAGATTTCCACAAGAGCTTGCCATACGTGATATCCGGCAGCGTCGATCAGACCGTTAAAGTTTGGGAGTGTCGCTAAGAGCATTGCCATTTTAGTAACTCAAACTCACCGATGATATTTTTCACACATAATGGAGCTGCAATGAGACCACAATAGTTTCAACTTTGATGGTGATCATATAATAAAACAAATAATAGTTTTGATAATTTATTGATATATTCCTTTCTTCTGTTCATCAAGATCTTATCTGGTGTATAAGACAATGCTATGTCCACAACCCTGCCTCCTAGCACACAACGCCCCTTATATTTTATCGATTAATGCAACACATTCCATTAAAAATTAACGGCTCCTAGTTAATTTCTGTATATGAATAGTTTAATTTTGTTACGTCTGATTTTAGTTCAATTTCATTGAGTGACGTAGCATTTGTCGCGCACCCGATCGAATCGAAGCGAAGCGAGGAGTAAAAGCTGTGTTATAATTTAACATTTCTTTATTCTATTTTATTTTATAGTTATTGTTTATTAGTAAGAACGTTTAGATGTAACTTTTATTTGATACAAATAGTTAATGTGTTTTCTTACATTATGTCCAACGTAGAAATGTACCTTACTTTGTCTATTTAATGATTACAATTTTATTACGTTAGTATCAAAGGTTATTCATGACAATCAGTTGGAATGTTCACATCAAAAGGACAAAATCTCCTTGTATATAACAGTGCCCTTAATTTTTTTTCTTCTCGATCGATCCTCATTATGTTTGTTTGCTTTTGTGCCAACAGCATTAATGGATATCTAAGGAGATAAGGAACGGGATTTATAAACTTTTTTGTAGTTTTCTAGTGTGTTGCTTGTGGAATATGCTTTACCTGTAACAAGTTGCAGTTATGAATGACTTATTTTAAGTTTTGTCCATTCAAAACTTTAACTATAAGTTAGAGTGTTATATTTTAAAGATTTTTTTAACTATTTATTTATATCTTTAAATTTATAATTTGTATGTCTCAAACGAAAAAAAAAAGAGATGGTAGTGCTGTAAATTACTTTTTAAATGATTTTTTTGCAATCTTACAAGAAATAATACCGTTATAATAATATAATTTAAGTTGTTTGAATTTTAACATATAATGTTTTCTTAAAGTGGAATGTGTGATATATGTTAATTTTATTTTTTTTAATAAATACGCCGTTTGTGGTAGCTAGACACAAGAATAGTGATACACCCACGATGATTCTTGTTATTTATTATAGATATTGAAAAGTTTGGTTGCCTGGTATTTTTTTAGAATGTAGCAAGTAGATGTAGACTTGAATATTGTCATACTATATAAAAGCTTTGCAGTGCTAGACACGGATGTATAAACTACAGTATCAAAAATGCTGTTGTACCATGCTGAATGTGATATAATAAGAACATAAATATAAAAGTCAAAAATATTTAAATATATCATTGCATGGTATTCCAGCGATTTTTTGCTTTATCAGTGTAGTTGTAATTATTTTAACAAGGAGATTATATATTTAGCAGTAGAAATCCATATCAATATAGATCTACATAAAAAATACTTAACTAGATGCCTTTTAGCTTATTCCTAAATTTGATATCTACTCTATAGTCCTTAAAACTTACACTTGTTCTAATATTATATAGAATGTGTATTTTAAACAGTTTGATTATGAAAGGAAAGCTGCAAGACACAAAACTCATCATTGATACATCACTATAAATCATATACTTGATAAGGCTCTATACATAATCTCCTTGGTCGATCAGTCACGTATTTAACGCTTGCAAAAATATATTGTCTGAATTATTATATAAATAAGAATTGTATAACTATAATAAAATTACAAAGTATTGCTGCTACAATCATTTTGCTTATCATCAATTGAATGTATGTCTGTTAAGCAAAATCCTCTATTTTCTCGACACATTGTCTTTGATCTACGTGAGTATTCTGCAGAGGATTTTGTGCATGCCCATTAACCGCTGTTTTTTGTCTAAATTTATATAGAAAATAAACTACCAAAATTTTAATAGAATTTGGTGAATTTTTTCTGTAAATAAATCAATTAAATATGTAATTTATGAGATCTTTTTCTTAAACCCTTTTAGTGTAAGCTATATAATCAACCTAAATACATGACAAGTTTATAAGAAACTAGTGTGTAATTGTTATATTTGAGAATTAATAATTTTAATATATTAAATATATAGCTTTAAAATTTAAGCTACACACCACCTCCACCTAAGAATTACAGGTATTCCAATACTGAACCTAATTGAGAATATAAACTATTTATATTTAATTTCATCTAAATATTCAAACTAAAACTAATTTACTAACTACTAATTGAAATCGGCAATATAGCGTACAGTAAATTAATTTAAAAAGAAATTACTATACTTAACCTAATAATAAGTGCCGGATTATAATTGAAATTATTATTTTAATTGTAATATATAATTATAGAAGCTCTAAATTCTTAAAATAATATTATAAGAGCTGCCTGGAAGAGATCGCCTGTGGTGATAAGGCCGCCTTTACAGCATTTTAAATTTGTTTTATATTGTATTGTTTGATGTTTAAGTTGGTGTTATAAAGTAATAAATAAATTATTTTTAAAAATGTATTATATTATAAAGCAAGCCCTAAACATGAATTATGGTACCGTACCTACCTATGATTTTATTTCGAATACAGTGTAATGACCAATGAATCCATTATCTGCCTCAAGTTTTTCTCATATCTGTATTATTTAGTTTTATCTGTAGCGGAAAATCAACATCAAATTTTTGATAGATGACATAGACACTAGACAGAAGGTCGTTAAAATTATTGTAACCAGTTTCATTTCCATTTTCCATTGATGTAAAATTCAGTGTTTTTGCCGCTCTGACTCGTATCGCCATGAATAAATTCTTGCTTCTTTAATTTTTAACATACGCAATTTTATTACGTTTGAAGTGTTTACACAGCTAAGTTCTGAACATGGAGACCGAAGAGTGTCTAAAAGAGTGGGAAGATCTACTAGCGGATTATAAGCGTTTAGATGTATGTTCTATGTGATTTTTCATATTTTAAAGTAAAATAAAAATAACAAACTTCTGTAGCTTCTTATGTCGCTTATAATTTTCCATTATATGATAATAAGGATAAACACACGATATCCTGAGGCTAAATATTATCTTCATTAACTTTGTTGCTACTTGTTGGGGAATTTTTATTTTGATATTAAATTTGCCTAGTACCACTCTAATTTATTTAGAATATCATTGCATCTGATAGTTTATCTTAATGTTTTCTGATTTTGGTAAACATTTAAGATCTTAATGGAAAGGAATTTACTTGCAAAGTTCTATTTCGATTATGATTTTCTTATAAGTGATCTATGCAATCATAATGCATAATATTAGGTATGGTAAAACAAAAAAAAATGTATTTAAAAACATAATTTAAAAATATTTTTTCTAAAAATTTTCATAGAACTACACATAAGTTTGTTATTTGAATGCTACATTTCCCAGTAAACATTAAAATAAATAAAAAATAATCATTATTTATTTTAATGTTTACTTTACTATTATAAGTACCAAATGTTTATAAAATTAACCATGTATGTATATCCTTTGTGTTCTTTAAGTACCAAGATTGATGGTTGTGAAGTCCTTTGTGATAAGTAATGAAATTTAAAACATAAATATTGAATTTAAAAATATCATCTTTTAGTCGATAAATAAGGAATACGCAACTAAACTTGAGGAAGTTGGAGAGTTACAAGCATCATGTTTGAAAGAGCTGAACCATCAAAGATATCGGATGTCGGTTATTACAACTGCCCTCAAAAGGTCAGAGATTCTTTGATTATATTATTTTTTCATTGTTTGTAGAAATTAACTTGCAAGCATATTTACATATTAATTATAAATAAATTCCAAACTTAGTAATCATTTCAATATTTTTGTAGCTTTCCATGCTGTATCTCACATATAGTAGAGTAGGCAGAGGGAATCTAGTTTTAAAACCTTCAATTTAAACAGTGCACAATGAGTGATGGACTTTATACTGCTCTTTGTCTAAGAGAAAATATAAATTTAGCTACTTTGTCATTTATATTCAAACAAGATAATTTTTTATAGAGCTTATTATTTTTTTTATATTATATTCTACTAGTATGTCGGGAGGAATGCCTGGAAGAATGCATTCTTTGCATTTTGCACATCCTGGCTTGGTAAAGAAAGTGTGTTTTAAATTAATTAGATAATATGTTTTAATAATTTTGGAGTAATTATAACTCAATATAGGAAAAATGTGATATAGGCTTATAGTGAATAATTAATGTAGGGGATATTCATTATTCACTAGAAGTCTATTTCACAATTGTTGGTAAAATTTTTGTTAAAAGTGCATTTTAAAATTATTCAAAAGATATATATTTTTTAAATTTACAAATGGCACAAGGATTTAGTTTTTTTGGCTTTATTATAAGCATAAGCTTTGGCATAAGGCATAATTGTTTTTATCACCTTGTAATCGTTATATAATTTGAAAATGTTGAATAAATTGACCTTGGTAATTTAAATTTGAGTATATTTTTTTCAGTACTTATCTTTTTTTATACAATAAATCAATATACATACAAACATACATCAAGTTCACAATAAATATATTCATACTTATCCCCAAAAAATATAATTAAATTAAAGTTTTTAATTAAAAATTAATATTTTATCTTTAAAGTTAAAGATAAAATTATTGATTTAATAAATCCTATCTCTTAGATTAGATAAAAAAACTGACAACCATAGGTCAGTGTAGTACAAAACAATAAATATAAATTAATATGTTATCAGTTATTAAACTGCTTTTCTGTTCTTATTTAAATTAAAAAGGTTTTTATTAGTTTTATATAAAAATTATTAAGTATTTAAATTTAATCTTGGATAAAAAAAATAAGTTAGCTTAAAAAACGTTAAGTAATTTGATCATGCATAAAAAAATTAAATTTCATGGTAAGCATGATTGTTGTAGATCGAAGTCCACTTATGTGTACGTAACTGTATTACTTTTATTTTCCTGCACTGGTACGACAAAGCGCGGCGTTGATTTCTGCCGTTCAACCAACAATGTCTCAAATTTAAACAGAATATCCTGAAACTAGTTTTTTCTAGCCTAGCTTGCTATGTTCACGCTGTAAAATGTACCTAAAAATAAATAAAAATAAAGAAAGCATAGTAATAATAATATATTTGCAATATCAATTTTCAAAACAATGAGGATATTGAAAGTCATATAGATGACTCATCTATAAAACATCGTGGAATAAAACATTATTAACTTTAAAGTCACGTATGATAAAATATAAACCTTTTGATTAGGAACATATATTAGCTATAGTTTTACGCTATACGCTTATCATGTCGTACCTTGCCCTCTGATAGCGGCGATCAATTGAAAGCAGGGGGGGGGGACCCTTGGTGCCGGATCTACATAGTTACTGTATACTAGTATACTAATAATGATGTAAAGAATAAGCATGCATTTTTTTTAATAATTCAGATTTGCAAGTTAAAACTCTTTAATGTACGAAATTGGATACCTTAGCGACGACTACTTCTAGTGCACTAGGCTAGGTCACTACTATGAAGTTCCTGCATACATTGTTATAATTAGAGTCCTAGTGCTTTTGAAGTAGTATCGTGTAATCTTTTTTTTCGAGGCCGTCGTGGCGCAGCGGCAAAAGGGTGTATCTTCGTGCGCTGCAAAATTGACTGGTTGTGAATTCGATCCCCAAATCGAAGAAGTGAAATATTTACTAACGTTAATTATTCCATTTTCTTCGCTCTGGTGTAGAGGCAAAGCATGGCGTTGAGTTCTGCCACTTAACACGCAATGCCTCCAGACTTCGGCAGAAAGTGGGGAACGTAGTGCCTTAACACTAGGTTCCCTCTGTCTACCCTGCTATGTGCGGGATACAGCGTGTAATCATTCCAAAGACAATTTAGCCGTGTGTTAGAATAGGATCACCCTGGTACTGGTGGTGTCGTAAGAGGCGACTAAAGTACGAGTGGGAGAGTCACGCCGCCAGCAATGGCGACACGCATGGGCAGACTCGACCGGATAATTA
>DWGR01004128.1:0-11443 GCA_018247715.1 Heliconius burneyi | reverse complement strand
TCTAGTACTAGTTTTAATATTCTGAACTAACTTTTTTAAGCTAAACCATCTGCTACATTTACCAAGAATAAATGCCGAAATTCATATCCATCCATCTGCAAAATTTAATAACGATAAAAATATTCCTTCACATAATATAAATCAAGACTTACTGAGCAACAACATGTCTGACAGAGAAGCCAAGAGACGCCAATCCGTGAAGAATGGGCTTTGGATGTCCGCTCACACTGGCCACGTTGGGGTCTATGTGTAGCGGGTTCAAATCTCCAGACAATCTGTTGAAGAATAAAATGAATGAATTATTTAAATTGTGTAGTTCCTTCATTAAAGAAAATATCGCTAATTTGTTTTTCTATTTTGCAATATAAAAAAATTGTATATAGTTGACCGGTAGTACTAAAATTGCATCTACCCTTATAACTCAATGAATTATTTTAAAAATCATATAAACTTTAATTTTATTGGCTGTGCTGTAACAGAGCTACAAGTACCTATAGAGCGCCGCCTGGTCCTCAGTGGTGCGCTGCTCGCGCACGGCGTCTGGCGCGCGCGTTGGCACCGCCACCACACCCACTGCCAGCTTTGAGTTGCGCGCGCCGCCAAAGCCACCCTGACCCACTACGAAGATGTGCTGCTGCGTACGGATTACGAGCTCCCGATTTTGGTAGATTTCACCTGGCAGTAATAATTTGTATTAAATATACATCAAAGACAGGAGGGATGGAGAGGGTATACAAAGAATTACCTAAAAAAAGAAATGCATTGTGAAGAAGGAAAGTAGCAGAGGGTCGAGAAAGAACATTGGTAGATCGCAAATATTCTAAATCACTACTGACTATTAACACCGTACTATAAAAAAACAACACGAAGGACGGCAGAAATAGATTTACCAGAGGTCGAAATAATACCTGACATCATGGTAGAAAAATGAAAAAGCTCCAAGATCAAATGGCATAAGCGATGAAATATTGAAGCAAACGAAACTAATTACACCTATACTCACAAAAATTTTCAACAATGTAATCGATCACAGAAATCACTACAAAAGACATTGGTAACAATCCATCAGTCTTATGTCTTATGAGATCTTTGCAAAGGTTATCTTGAAAAGAAGAGGAAAGAAACTAGACAAGGAAGAACCAATAGAACAGACTGGATTCCCCAAAGACTTATCGATTAGACCAAAGAAAAAGTGGGACAAACAAAATATGTATATGAATAACAAAGAAAATGCCTGAAAGAAAGCTTTAAAAAATACTCATTTGTCCTTAACATTATATTACATTATAAAAACAATTAAAATGTGAGGCACACAAATATAAATTATTGTGAGACACAAATCATAAACGACGTAGCATTATTGGATATTTTTAATTATGAATGCAATAATTTTAGATTGGATCTTTACTTACAATATTATATCCTATTAAATGTATTCGTTTTTTTAAACGATTTAAAATATGTACAAAAAGTTGTTGTATATCTTTAAAGTTAGCTGATAGAGTGAGCCTAGTAGCATAGGTAAGGATAGTTTGGCAAAAAATGAATATTTTTAGATGACATTTTTACGACATTTGATTAAAATTTCTGAATACACTACACTCACTCTCAAATCCCTAGAATGTTCGAACAATAAAAGTGTAGAATTTTTTTTAATCGTCCACATCCTGCACAGTTTAAAAATTAAACAAACTTACTTACAATGACAACTACATATCTGAACCTATATATCATACATAGAATATAATAGTTGATGTATTCACATATTATATTAATATATTTTTTTATTAATAAAATTATATTATCATAATATTTAATATGGAATTAGTATTTTAGATTCGATTGCTAACATATTATAACATTTATCAAAAAATATTATCACTATCTTTAATATGTACGTACGTAAATACTATAAAAATAAATTTGTGCTACTGATTGAACTCTAAATATAATTTAATACAATTGATTTGAATTTCTCAAATAAATTGTCCTCAAGATACACTTGATTTATGGTAACATTACTCCATTTTCTATACCTTTCATCTAAACACGTCATATTTTTTTCAGCTTCACGTGTATCCTGCATATAGCAGTGTAGGCAGAGGGAACCTAGTGTTAAGACACTTCGATACTCTGTTGATATAAAAGCAAAGAAAAGAATATATTAATAAATAATAATTCATTTACCCGAGTAATCAAACCGAACCCACAACCATCATGTTTACAATCACAAGCTTGTGCTACTGCGCCACGACGCCCTCTCACGTCATGTTATGTAGCGAATAACATGTCTTATATGAAATGTATATCATATTTATATAGAAAGAGGCCGTCATGGCATAACGCCTGATGGTAGTGCATTCGAATTTCACTCAAGAGGAAATAATCTACTTTCATTTTTCATCTTTAGCAAGAACACTAAGCGCGGCCTTGAGTTGAGGTTGTATATATGTGGGGTATAGCGTAAAGCTATAAAATTATTTTATAGGTAATTAAAAAATACTATTATTGTTATATAACTTGGCAAGATTAACTGGTAGTGAATGCTCTTTAATGTTAACACCTAGCTTTGTATTATTAAAATGTATCTATCAAAAGGTTCTTTAAAACTAAATCATAATAAAACAATAACTTACTGTTGACTACGGCTACAGCGCTGGACCCTTTATCCAACAAGTCGACAACATAGTTTCGTACTGTGAATTCACCTTCCGTGCCCGGCAATTCCTTGAGGAACTCGATATATTGCTCCCCATGTAATATCTATCATTTTTGTTTTATTTTTTAGTAAATATATTATTAGTTATTACAATTATTTTAATAAAAGTAGTCTTGTTTTTTCTTTTGTTTAACTTTTGTAATATATGCAATTACAATATGATATTCATACTTTACTATGGTGCATGATTTCACATATTTTAAATGGAACTATTTTAAAGGGTTTAATAATGAAGGTCAAGTAGTAAGTAAGGCCAGTCGTCGCACAGGGGCACAAGGTATGACTGTAAAACCGACTGCTTGTGGGTTCGATGCTCATAAGGAGATGAAATATTTATTTCAATTTATATTTCTTCACTCTGGTATCGAGGCAAAGAGCGGCCTTGAGTTCTGCCACTCAACACACAATGCCTCCAGAATTCAGCAGAAAGTGGAGAACGGAGATTTATTTATTTATTTTTAATAATGTAGGTTGTGTATGTTCATATGTGTGTTAACACACACAGATTTTCATGAAACCTTTTGTTTAAACATTTTATATAATTATTTAAAATACTATAATTTAGAGACCGTCGTGGCGCAGCGGTGGAAGCGTGTGACTGTAAACGTGGCGGTTGTGCGTTTGATTGCCATCGGCGGAATGATTTATTATTTATTAAACATTTTATTTGCATATATAACTGTACGGTGTTGAGTTCCTCGCCACCCACTCAAGTAAGTACAAAAATAAACTAAAACACTTAAAATAAACTACTAAACAACAAAATACTAACATTAGTAAAATCGGCGTATTTCCCCGGCGGCATACTCTGTGCCACAGTGGGCGACTCCAGCATCAGGCCCGCCATTATGAAGAACGTTGGTAGGGGACCGAAATTTTCGTGACTTTCATATAGAAAGCGTAATTCCGATTCATTTACTACGGAGGCGCCGACTGAAAGAATATTGTTGTTTAATAATTATGTTAAACATATAATTATATTAATTATGTATGGAACTATTTTATATAGTATATTTGGGATAATATACATTTATGGAAACCCGACGTTTCGAACACTTTGTAGTAAATCGTGGTTACGGGTAGTCTACCAAAATATACTTATATCTAATTATTATCCCAAATATACTCGTTTAATCCGGTTAAAATAGTTTCATGTAATATGTGTAATAATCGTGAAAATCAAAGAACTTATTATATCAATAATTTTTCGCATGCTAATATTTTTTTATTCTCATTGGTTGAAACTAGTAAACACTGTATTCTAGCTTCAGGAAAATTAAAAATATAGTATTATATATTGATTGGGACGATTCAAATGCGACATTTTAAAAATAAATAATATAAGACTGTAAACGCGAGGATTGTGGGTTCGACTCCCACTCAAGGTAATGAACTATTTTCATTGTATCGCTCTGGTAACAAGATTAAGTGTACTAATGAATTCCGCTACTCAACATTGTGAAAATTGGAAGGTGTTTGGGGAATGGAGTGTCCTGAACACTAGGTTCCCTCTGCCTCCCTGCTATATGCAAAGGGTACAGCGTGAAGGTAAGCATATTTTTATTATTAAACATATTATTACAATTAATATGCATTTAAACGATATAAATTATTTAAAACCTTTTAACCATGTCAAACAGAAAGTATATACTCTATGAAATCACTGTATTTTTATAGCTCCTAAGTAATATTTTCTATATTGTAGTTATTTGACTTACTTCCAAGTGCATAGCAGACGAGGTCCTTAGAGTTATATTTATATGAACCCCAGTATGATGGATGCTCACTGTTCAATTTGCTGCGCTCTTCGAAGTCCTTATAAAACAAATATATATGTAAAAACATATAAAGATTACTTATTTACTGTAATAGTGCAAGGAAAGAGGTAGATTTTAGAAACATTTTATTGTCTTAATAAGCATTTAACTTAAACTAGCGAAGATGGATGTTATATAATACAAAATTATAAAATATACAAAATATTACAATGCACCATTTTATTTAATATTTGTATTCTTAAGCTCCTCAGCATTTTCCTCAAATGTCAATATTTTTTCCTATTGCTAAGATTTACTAAACAGGAAAAAATGTTGTAACATCCACAAAGTTTGTACATCATAGTTTTTCGTATTGTAAATGTTGTACGCGTGATATACCGTGGAAGTACAAAAAATGAGAATACAACGACTATAAAATTAAAATAGAAATTATTTCCTAAATCGAAATTATATCACAATTTACCTGTAATTTTTGCACTAAATCGATAGTGACTTCGGCAATTTTGTCGATACGCTTCGCATCGTTCATATTGACTACATCGTGCCAGTGTTGTTTCACTGACTCTATTGTCACTGGATCTGATGGCTTGTTTCTATTTAAAAATAATTAATAATATATAAATGACAATAATTAATAATATTTTAATTGAAAAACTAATTTATTTGATACATTTGGTTATGTTAACTTTTTAAGGGGAAAAATACATTTTGGTAAAAAATATAAACATAATATTTATCTTAATTATTAATATATAATTATTAATTAATTATATATTAATAATTAGCCTTCTGTAATATTAGCCAATAAAAAATTTACCAAGTATTATTTATTATATTCCCCGTAAAAAGTTAAATCCTTTTAAAGTAGCAGTTTTTATAGTTAACCTATATATATAATAGTTCAATTTACCTTAGCGGAGCGCCATTAGACCTGACGAGGTGCGCTTTAGACGCAAAGCCGAGGGTAGAGTCAATAATTTCGCCATTTGCTTCAAACGATTCGTGTACCATGTATGCCTAAAACAATACGAGATAAAAAAAATTATAACATATTGGGTAGTAATAAATATACCAAAAATCTTTTATATATGTACATATTTCAACTACGATGGTGCAATACTAATGTTCAAATATTTGAATTATTCAAATTGGATATTGAATTTATTGACTGTCCAGCCATACTACTAAGGTATAATCTATTCTCCGAGCAGGCCGTCGAGGGTGCCACACGACCTTGACTCCGCGACGTGCCTAGCAGGCTCCCGCCGCCGCGTTTCGCGGAAGACAACAGTCCCCGCGTCTAGCGGCTGGGGTTTTAGTGGGTAAGGTACAATATATTCACCTCAACAACTTCTAAGAAGTTGGAAAAATTTTGCCCAATAAAACATATTATTTAATAGCATATATAATAAAACATATTATTTAATAGCAGATGTACTATTAAAATGTATATTATTTAATAACATGTTATACATTTTAATAGTACATCCATAAAAGCAGATATTGACATTTTCTTTTCTTTAATAAACGGTCCTTATTTTGTGATAAAATATTGGAGTCCTTGAGATCTAAGTGACCACATAAGCTAATTGTTAATTCGTTATTATTCTTTTTTATCTTTTGACCTTGTCTATATTTGCATTTGCAAAAAATATATATACGAGTATAATTTTATATATTCTATGTATGTAATTGCGGTTGCACTTTGTATTTTGTTTAAGACTGCACTTTTTTATTTTCTAAGTCTTGTTAGTGTTCAATAAAAAAATACACAAGCATGAACAAGCTTATGAATTTTTTTTTTTATAACAGAATTTTTAAATTAAGGCATTTTTAAATTTATTTTACAATAACAATAGATTTTTTAATCGAAATTTTTTATACGTTTTTTATACACATGTGTTATTTACATTCTGATAGGCATCACGATATCAGCTGTACACCGAATTGTCACCTTCAAAACGAACAAATAAATCATCAATTGTGATAATTTATTAAGATATTATCAATATGCTAATACATATAATTATGAATTATTTGCATAATCTTCTAGGTTCATAATACTTTTAATAAACAAAACTATATCTAACACATATTATCAGTGACCTCTAGTATGAATTAAATGCATTTACGTAATAATTGAACAAGGCCGAATGTTATATTTATACAAAAAAATATTACAACGAATAAACACATTTTATTATGCAAATCAAAGTAATTTTATTCAAAATAAGAAGTTACAACCTTCAGTTTTTGAACGACACCTAATCTATCACCGATTCACTTAAGTTAAACGAAAAAAAAACCGGCACAAGAATCTCAGTAGTACGAAAAATGTTTTCTTGTTTCAGGTAAAGTAAAACGTAATCAACTAGGAAAAAATAAATTAATATTAAAAATTATCATATATAACTCTTATGTTTTCAACCATATATGAATCAGAGAATACATGTCTAATATTAAAAAAAAGGCAAACCAGTTTTCACATTCAAATGAAACATAATTTATACAAAAACCACCAAAACAGCCTTTTTTGCTTAATGCGCATAGGAGTTTAAGCAGAGGTAACTTAGTGAGACAATTCTGTTGAAGAAACTCAATTTCCTATAAGACAAGTCTGTTTCTTATTTCCCGCTGAACAGAACTCAAAGCCGATTGGTCAAAACAACAAACTAATCAAAATGGCGTCACATACCACTACGGGCGCTATCAACTCTGGCTTCATGGCCTGGAACATGTCTGGAGGTAGGATGTCTTCAGTGAGACGGGAGGCTGCGGTCGGAACTATTGTGTTCACTTTAATATTATATTTGTCTCCCTCAAGTGCCAGTGTATTTGCAAATCCCACTAAACCCATTTTTGCTGCACTAAAAAAGATAATATAGGTTTATTTTCTTGTTAATATCACGACCTATCCCGCATATAACCGCCTAGTATCAAGATACTTCTTTAGCCTTTAAATGTGTCCCAAACAGGGTAGGCAGAGGGAACCTAGTGTTAGGACACTCCGTATCCCATTTTCGCCGTTCTTTCGGGACCTTGAGTGGCGAAGCTCAAGGCTAATTAGAGACGTTCTCTATTTTCCGTCTACAAATAATAAAACAATCATTGCCCCAAGTGGAGTTCGTGCCCACAGGCATCGCGTTTTCAGTCATACTCAAGTGATTTAGAGATATTATATAATGTGCCTTTTCCTTCCTTTCCTTTTATATTTTCGTTATTAGAAGAGAGAACACAGTCTTTTTTTTCCACTTTCATTTGAAATGAAAACTTTGCGGGAAAATTGGTCACATCATTGTTAAATTTGTCATTGATAAATTTATAAATTGAGCATTAGAAATTACAATTACTAAAAACCCTCGTGGCGCAGTAGCACATCGTATGACTGTAAACACGACGGTTGTGGGTTCGATTCTCGTTCAATAGTGTCTTAACACTTTGAAACCTTTTGCCTACCCTGCTATGTAGCATATATGTATATGAGGGATCCATTTTGAAACAAAAGAAAAAACTAAATACAACGACTAGTAACAATGGATTTTAAGCAAATGACCTTAACACAATGAGTTAGCAAGTTTGTATTGACGTTTATAAAGATATCCATAAATGTATGCATCACTATAATAACACATTCCTTATAGCTTGAATTATTTATGAATAATATTATTTATTTAGAAAAAATTACATATTTTTAACCTAAGATTAAACTTATATGGTAGGTAGTTTAACGGTAAACGATGGTAGCGGATTCAATCTTTAGAGTGGGAAATAAAATTCCATTTCCCAATTTCAAAAACTAAGCAAACCGAGTTGACGTCTGCCATTTAACATCAATGTACAAATCCAATAATATTTCTCATATATCTTCTATATCCTGACTCCGACGATTTACACTTTTATTATATATATGTAGATTTCTTTACAAATTCATAGTATTTTTACCTGTAGTTAGATTGTCCAAAGTTTCCAAGAAGGCCTGCGTTACTGGAAGTCATGATAACGCGGCCATATTTCTGCTTTTTAAACGTTTCCCATGCGGCTTGAGTTGTTTTATAAGCACCCTTTAAGTGTACGGCGTGAACCAGATCCCAATCCTGGTGGAATTCAAGAAAAACATCATTGAATATAATGTCTTTAAAAATATAATTATCTATTTGTATAACTAGTTTGGTATTACAATATAAATGCTAAGTAGTGTTATCAATAAGGTAATAACTTAGGCAGTCACTAAGGCGGTGTATTAAAAAACCAGTTGAGTACGAGTCTCAGTGAGTATCACTCACTGAAGCTTCCGTATCAATTTCAGGATTGTTTTTCAATGCGACGTAAATCTTATAAAAGACTAAAATGATTTTGCGGGCTTATGCTCTAATTTTGTATAAAATTAACTGCAAATATGTTTTTAATTATTTTTCAATGAAATGGCTACAATTTTTGGGGGAAATTTCATAACTGTAGATACACAAAAAGTAGCCTAAAGATTTTGACTATGTGGCGAATATCATACAAAATTCAGTAAAATCGAGGTACAAATGCTTCGTATCTTTTCGATTGCACGCATTTAGAAAAAAAATATTTTCAAAGAAGAAAAAGGAGGATTTAGAAGAATTTTAATTCAGAAAATCAATAGCTTTGAAATTCAAATATTTTTAGTAGGATAAAAGATTGATTAATTTGTTATCTGTTGTAAATATGAAGGTATTACACGAAAACAGAACCAAATGTAAGAAATAAACCAAAACTAATTTTTAATTATTTTATCACATTATGGCACTTTTTTTGTTTGCACATTTTAAATAAGATTTTGTATTATTATTTTTTCATGGAGATATTAAACATTAAAATCTTATCAACTGTTTCATGTGGCAAAATTACAGATAAATAATGATAAACACACTTGAATTAGTTACACTAGAAGATTTATATTAAATACTTATCTTTACATGTGGTATAATCTTATATATATTATATATAATTTATTAATGCAGAATATTTAGAAACAGCATTTCTGATGGGAGATTTGAACAAAGTTTATTCCCAAGAATAGTTATTTGTCAAACATAATTTTATACTACTTTTAGAATCTTATTATATAGATCCATGCAAGTATTAAATCTCAAATATAATTCTAGCTAGTCCAATAAAAATACAAAAATAGATAAAATATACATGCCTGGTCAGACATTTTCTGAAAACTTTTATCACGAAGAATGCCTGCATTGTTGATCAAAATATCAATGCGCCCAAACTTGTCTAAAGCAGTTTTAATAATTTTGTCTCCTTCAACAACAGAGTTGTAATCAGCTACTGCCTCGCCACCTAAATAATAAAAAAATAATAACATATGGTATCTTAAATAGTTTTTGTTTATTTTCAGCAGTTTTTGATTGATAAGAAAGGTCATGATTTTAGGGTTAGTTTTAGCAAGGTAAACAGAGTTAACTTATAATATAATAATATATAGTGTTAATACAGTCAGTTCCCCACTTTCTGTCAACTTGTTAGGTATATGATGTGGTAGAATTTAATCCCTTGCTTTGGCTTGTTACAAGATTGTCCAACTGTCTTCTCTTATATTTATATGTTGAGGAAGTAATAAACAATACTATAGTATTTCTTAAAAGTAACTGATGGCATTAAAATATATTTAAAGTTTGCAATATAGTGTTAAGTAAATAAAAATTATTTAAAAAAAATAGCATTCACTTGGACGGTTTCCCATGAAGCGCGGGTTCAAATCCTACTATGTTAAAATTTTTAGTTTTCTTAATAAATACTAATATAATATTTCATTAGTCAAGGGAGAATCCTTTTGGTAAAACCAATTCTAAAATATATGTAAACATACATACCTATTATATTTTCTATAACATTTTCCTTACTAAATAAATTGTGTCAGTTAATTCAGAATAAATAAACATGCATAGCATGCAATGATAACAATAGTTACTGCTCACAATAAATATATTTATATTTGAGAAACACATTTCAGTTTAAAATACCAATAAATGCATGGAAGTCAGGGTAAAATCTCTATAAGCAATTGTAAATCGAAATGAGCTAGCAATTAATATTCAAATTTGAAATACAGTGACCAGAGGGGTTAACTACAAGCACATATTTTAGATTTTCAGAATATAGAATAGATATAAAACATATTTTACTAAGGTGCTAAAGAATAATTATTAATAAATATATATTGCCTATTAGAATATATACATATATTCTTAGAGCTATAACTGTAAAGATATGATTGTAAAGTAACTAACCTTTGTCCTTAATTTCCTTTACAACAGCATCTGCAAAATTAGATTTTCCAACGCCGTCTCTGGCACCCCCAAGATCATTTACTACCACTTTAGCACCTCTTGAGCCCAAAAGTAAAGCATAGGCCTTTCCTAAGCCGCCACCGGCCCCTGTAACTACTGCAACGCGACCGTCGAAACGTAGTTGATCCATTCTGTACGGCGTTCTGACACGAACTGAAGTAATGTAGAGAATAAACAAGTATATTTTTTAGTATTCGTAAGTGACGACTAACGATATCGTAATATATCTGTGGTGTAATGAACTTTACTCGCGCAAAAGATAACAAAGAACATTTATAATTAAAGCGTTTGCATTTGCTTGCAAAAATACTAAAATGGTACAGGACTCACCTTTCTCACCTATAATTGGAAACAATTTAATAAATTAACACTTAAATAATTCTTTAAGAAAATTCTATAACCGGTTATATATAAATGACGGCGTACAATCACTACGGTCTAAATCAGATTCGGAGAATAATTTAGCCGTATTAAAATGCTAAGTATTAACAATAACTTAGTAATATTAAGAGAAATATAATATTTTTATCATGTTATTTTTCCAGTAGTTATTTTGTTACTTAATAAGTTGAAACGTCACAAGAAGTAAGAGTAAGATAAAAACAAGGACCAATGTC
>DWGR01004127.1:0-11445 GCA_018247715.1 Heliconius burneyi | reverse complement strand
AAAAGTGAGCTAGTCTTGTCTATCGTTGTTATTCGATGTAAATTGCATTTGAAGACACTCAATTTGTGTTATAAAGAAAAATCTAAAACAGCATCACCATATTCATGGCCAGAGGAAAAATAACCATATAAAACATGTCTGTGCGAAATAACCGAACGCTAAGTTGATGATAATTGGACGGAGATAATAATATTATGAAAACTATCATATTGTGCGCAGTTCAAAAATAACGTACACGTGTCTCTCACGCTTATTTTGATAGGAAATCGTTAAAAATCTGACCAGACGCCTCAAAAACCTCTCTCACGCCTCAGGTGCTAAAATTTAAAAAAAACATTAACTGACAGTGTAAATAATGCCCACCGGCTCACAGTTCGCGGTTAAAAATCATTACATAAAATTTGCTTATAATCTGTGGCAAAAAACACAGACAAAATAAATTCTAGCTCTGAACAATTAAAATGTCTTAAGTGGTTTTAGATTTGAACTCAGATGATGAAAGATACACTTAAAATCTAATTTATCACAATTGTCCTGGTTTTAGCACATATTTACAAAACATTTGCTGTGCTCGATATACATATCTTTAGAATTTGATTTAAAAATTATAAATACATTAATAAGTTACGAACATGTTATTATAAAGAAGACCACACCAATAATTAAATACTACTACAATTTAAAGAATCACTCAAAGTCACCGATGTAGAGGATTCGGTTATTTCTATAGGTTTATATGCTTGTAAAAGTAGTATTATCCAAAACTATCTGTTCCAGAGTAGTATAGTTAGTACGTGAAGGTCACCTTGAGTGATCTTTCCTTATATAATAAGACACTAATTTACACCACAACATCAAGTAACTACGGCTGATATAATTATAAAAAACAGTCAACATCAATTTCGAATGATTAATTTTATATAATATAAATTTTGACATATTAATGGCGATTATCTTACAATTGAATGTATGTCGCATACCTAACATTGTACAATTAAAAATTTTCAAAGTAATTTACACGAGATTTTTTTTTATTTAGCATGTACCTAATGCCAAATGTTAAATGTATTGCGTTTTAGAGTATTTTGGTAGTACAAAATAAAAAAAAATTCAGAGTATTGCTTCTCGTTTTACACTAGAACTTTCTACTACCTAAATATTACTTATAATAATATCCCTCTGCCAAATTTAATAATATTTTATAATAAATACGTTATTTATTAACTGTATGTATAACAATAAAAAAAAACAATACAAAAAAAGACGTCATTCAATGTACCATTTTGTAAATAAGAACGAATGCACACATTTTTAATAATGGTAAACAAAACGTGTGAGAATCTGCATGAATATTGCAACGGCTCTTCTAACATCATATAATGCTAATATAGATCAGTTGAGTAGAGAGGTATTTCACCATGTCTTACTCTACAGTAATACATAATGTAATCTCTATCTCTGCTTTTTTTATCCATAAGTAATACAAAAATAAATATAATATAATAATGATGTTAAAAACATAGCAATTAAATTAAGTACAAAAAAAATTGTCCAAGAAGGATCATTCATCACGTAAAAATATAATATTATTTTATCTGTTACATTACTACCATGTGTACATTCGTGCTTAGAAACCTTCATTTTATTAAAAAAAGATGGTATATCTATATCTTAATTCGCAAACACGCTAACTACATCTGCGTCAATTTTCCAGGTGATGCCGAAAAGTGTATTTTATTTTTTGCAGACCACTTACTAAAAAAATTTGATGGTACTACTAAGTATACAGTAATTTAATAGATTTATTAACGTTATATTTTTTAATAAGTGGTCTTTGAAAAATAACAAAAATTTCCGGCGTCTCTTATAAAGTTCACACAGATGAATGTAGGTGGTTTGCGATTTTAAGTATCGATATCCCTCTCTAATACGTGAAGCTTTCCCTCTCCTTCACACTACATAAACTAACATCAGCGCCATCTAAGAAATCTTTTACAAAGACAACAGTACTAACTAAATAAATTATACTATTTACCCTAACTTCAATAATAACGGGTACCAAACAGTTTTTCGTTGCATTGACTATTATCTTACGAAATATGAACAAATATTTTTTTTTATCTATATATTATAATGACAGTTTAATGTTACGTTGCGTAACTAATGCCCGACGGATTTTATTTCAAAAAATACTGGCCCGCATACTGGAATAACGACTTATGTCAAAATACATACACATACTCTTAATTATAATAATATAATTGACGACAGTTTACGGTCACACGTGACACTTAAATAAAAATGGTAAAAAATAATTTTCAATATACATAATTATATATGTAAATACAATGGTCTACGCTGTATTTCAAATAAAATTAAATATATTTATTTATCATTACTTAGATTAAATAAATTTATGTATTATATAATTATAACTTACATAACATAGTATATAACATAATCTGTGAATTTAAATATGATAAAAAAATATATACTATTAGAAATTATTGATTAATAAATTCAACGACTGTAATTGGAAACAGTAATAAATTATTGTATTTTATTTAGTTTGGATGACATGGTTTCTTATTTTATTGGTACCTAAGTATTGGATGAATTTAAACGCCAAAACGAAATATAAACAAAAAAAAAACAATCGGGACTGAGAGATCTAGGAAATTTCAGATGCTACAAAACAATTGCCTAAGAACTTCTAGTCAATTCTAATTGTGCAGTTTATATCTATAAAGAAATATCACAATATCGGCAGTTTGTTTAGTCTTAGACGAAATTAGCATACTCTTGGTGGAACCTTCCAGAATAGTGGAAAAAAAACGCGGGCAAGTATTTTTTTATTGTAATTGATCATAGGTAAAACTCATATCTGTATATATCAGCATGAACCTGCATCATAAAGAAATGTGTATATTTTGACATTTACTTTAACTACTTCAAGGTTTACTTTTATGAGGTACATATTTTGGCACAGAGAGACTTCTTATACCTATTATGAATTTATAAACTAGACATTTAAAATTACTTTAAATTACATAAAACATTTCGATGTTTTAAAACTTGTTGACTGGTCTTAATCATATTAATCACAGCTTTTTGCATTCTCTTACCTACCTACCGTCAACACTACAGTTTTCTAATTTCCCACCAATGGAATGAATTCTCAATCTTAATTTGCTCATTAATTTAAAGGCAACAAAATTCAGCTAAATTAAATTTAATACTTTTAAATTTCAACCTAAAAACAACTTTTCCTTCGACCACTAAATACCCACACGAAAATCAAGACTCAATTAACCAAATAGTATCCTACTCAGACTCTTTTTCAGTTCAAATAATAGTTAAAATAATGTAACAAAAATTTAAATAAACAATAAATTGTTTAGCCGCATCCATAAAGCAAATGTAGTGTGACGTGCGATAAAGTTATCCTTTTATTTCTTAGCAGTAGTCATTATTTCTTTCCATTTATATGTAATAGAATAAATATAGAAAATCATTTATTAAACTATAGATACCACTCCGAAAAAACTAATATGGTAAAATTCTATAGACCTGCTTAAATATATTCCACAATAAAGTTGTAAAGATTCAAAACATTTTAAAAAATATTCCGATTTGCTGTTATAAAATGACTCGGTCATCAACTATAGAGGTATGCGAAGATTGAAAACAGGACGGCGCAGTCGATCAGCGTGCGTTGTGTACATGAGTCGTGAGATGCTTCGACAGGTAGTCGGCGCGTGCGAAGCACTTGCCGCACGCCTCGCAGTGGTACGGCCGCTCCCCAGTGTGGATGCGCAGGTGGCGGGTCAGGTCACTCTTACCTCCGAACGCCCGGCCGCAGAACAAGCACACGAACGGACGCTCCCCAGTGTGCTTCCTGACGTGCAACTTCAAATTTTCCTTGGACCTGACGCATTTACCGCAGAACGGACACGCGAATCGCCTCTCTCGGTCGCGTTGGCGGTCGTCGTTTTGCAAAAATCCCAATATGCCGGAATGTGAGCTGGAGCTTTCCAGTTTGTTGCTGTCACCGCGGGATTCACTCTCAGAGCTGTCTGCCATAGAGCTGATACTGGCGAAAGATACAGGAACACGTCTCCTCTCAGTGGTGACGGAATCTTCCCTTTTATTTTCGCTTTCAGCACTAGAATTTTTGCAATCATTGGAGTCATCGACGGTAACTATAGAATCTGTGGCTCCATTAGAATCTACGGTACTGTCTTGCTCCCCGTCTATTACTTCAATAGGCGGTGTCCTCGCCACATCAGTCCTATTCTTTTTCTTCATGGACAAGTCCATTTCTCCACACTGGCCTATTAAGACTTCATTAGTGCTTGACACTTGGTCTATGCCTTCAGGTGGATCAGTATTCTTAGTGTGTAGTCTCTCGAGGGTGTGATTAAGACGATGTTTCTTAAACGATTTGAGGTATCGAAACTGCATGCCGCAAACGTCGCAAGTGAAAAGTTTATCAGCCGGAAGCCTTGCTCTGTGATTTTGCTCTCTATGTTTTACATAGGCGGATCTGTATCTGTAGCTTTGTCCGCATTGTTCACATACAAATGGCTTGTCATCGGTAGAGGTTTGCGAGGCATGTTGCAAAGCGGCATGACGCTCTAGAAGCCAAGTAGTGGGGAAGGACGCGAGACAGACACCGCAACGACGTCTTTCCGTATGGAGCAAGTGTCGGCTTTGGTATGCCATGCAGTCATCACTGAGATATCTGCGAAGACGACACGCTTGCAACGCTAGGAGAGGCGACCACAGTGGCAGCGCAGTGGGGCTGCTGGGGGCTATCGGACTGGAGAGACTTGGAGATCCACATGTCATGTCCAAACACATCTGGAAGTAAATAATCTTAATTAACAATTATTCACTCATAATTTTAATTAGTTAGATTAATAGTCTTACGTACCTTTGCATCTGGTTAAGAAATGGATAAGAAATAAAAGATTACTTCTGTAATGATTGTAGAGCTTTTATTTGTCAAAATTGTATTTTTACAGCTATGATATGCTTATATTTGTTTCAAAAGTTACAATGATCAACAGCGATGGTTTTGTTTACTGTTGCATTCTCAATTGACGAAACACCGATTCGATCCTCGACCGTCCTGATATACTGTAACTATATATTAACAAAACCGTACTGCTCTCTGTTACAACATTATGACCTATTATTAATGTTAAGGCAAAACAGATTTCACTAATCTAAAATGTCAACAATGAAAGTTAAATAAAACAGCTTAAAGGGAAAAAATGATCATTGATGCCTCTATGAAGCAACAACGATTTAAGCTATATAATAATATAAATAAAGTGGACCTACGTATTTGAACTTGTGCTGATTACAATTAATTTACAGCATAATACACAGAAGCGCCACGCGAGTCTGCCGCGCGTCGCACACGACAGGCGACGCGCACAGACGTGACGTAACAATTTGTATGTGTATATCATGCTTCTAATCACGAAACTTAGTCTAAATAAATTATATTAAAAAAAAATCATCATCATTAAAACAAATTGTACCAATATATAATAATCAATATACCTACAGGAACTTAGAAAAATTGCAATATAAGTTATATATTTATGTATGCCACTTGAAATAGTAACATAATCACAAATTAACCATTGATTGCTTGCCGCGGCCCAAGCTGGTCGTTGAAACTTAACAGTATTATCTAAGACTATACAAATAAACTATTGTCCTAGTATTGGTCATTAAAATAATTTTGCACTGGTTTAACTTTAAATGTATAAACATCACAAGATTGGAATGCGCTAACTACGGAGGTGTTCTCACTCGACGTGACCGACACACGGTTGTACGAGCAGTCATCGAACTGCGTTTTGGTCAAATAACACGCAAAAATAGATTCATAATGTTAGAAATATGAGTAATAAACTTAACAACATATAAAAACCAAAATTCAGATTTTTTTAATTAATGGGAAATAATAACAAGTATTCTTGTATTGTTCTTACTTTAAACCAACATTATGTATCCGGCAACATTATAACTGACATTGACATATAATGAAATGTCAACGTCAAAATAACATTAAATTGGGGACAGTTCGATTGAATGATCGTTCTGAACCGCGACCGAGCTTACATTCTGGCTCATATCGTAGCAATTGTTGAACTGAATCACCTGTCGTTGCAAGTCACATATCATAACGCAACTTACAATTTTCACCATAAAATACACATATTTGTCTATAATTCATTCCCTACATAAACTATGTATATTTCGTGATTTGCAGCCTTTATATAAGTCTTATATAGGCAAGAGGCACTCTAAATATAAAACTGTGGTCACAATTTATAAAAATGAATCTAAGTTGTAACTATTCAAACGTTTTAAATAACTCGTGCTAATCTCGACTTACATATATGCTCGATAGGTACTCAGAGAAAATATATCTACATAAATTTTACATAGATATCAATAATATATAACTATTTTATTTTATTTGTGCTAACGGCGTGTGCATTTCGCAGGGACGTGGCAACAACTGGCGAATGTTAAAATTTGAATAACTGCACTTAGGGGTCATATAATAAATACTATTGTACGTAACAACAACCACGCCTATATACATGTCAATAGATAGAAATATGTATAATAATAATAATATTATTTCATTAATAAATAGTACCTCTTAAAGTTAGGAAACAAAAATAGCGTTTAAACAGCATTCAGTTCTATTATAAAAACTATGTCGATAAAAAATCTTACTTTGTTCACTCGCATCTTTACTAACCATTTAATTATTGCTATTAATTTATAATGTAAATTGTAAATATTCAATCTTTCTTAACACAAGAAGAGGAACATTAATCAAAGTTACAATATTGCTATGTTTGGTAACGTTCGACTCCGAAAAATAAGATGAGTGCAGCTTTTCAAATAGCAACATTAGTGTTTCTAATTACTTTTTTTTTATCATTTTACTCCTTTTCAACCGTTCTAACTCCGGAAAGTAGCGCATCTACCAATCTATATCCTAATTATGCATTTACCTTTATGTGCCTTTGTCAGCAAATTAAAGAGAAAGTTCACAGCAATAAAATCCATGTTACAATCTATAGAAATGTACGATTAATAAATCACGTCTACACAAACAATACAATACCAAAGAGAATGTATACATTTTTGTCTATCTGTGATTTTTTTGAGAAAGAAAACCTTTTTTTTTTGAAAACATAAACATATATAGTCTGTTGTCTTGTTAAATGTAAACTAAAACATCCACACGAATGGAATGTTTATTTTGTTAATATTATAAATGACCATTAGAAACTCATGATATTAATTTCACAAATACTGCACAGTTCATGCTTAATACATATATTTCACATGGCTCCGATAAAGCCTATCTACAACACTATAATGACATTTTTTCAGTACGCCACAATACATTGAAAGTAAGTTTTAGATTTATCTTAGAATGCTACGGTACCCGAACTTTAAAGAATATACTTTAATTTATTCTACATTAATTAATCTTGCCAAAAAGTTAAAATATACTATTAGAGTTTTAACTACGTTATTAAAAGCGTTTTCTAAATTTTAATAAAAGACATACGAACTACTCTTTTTTGAAGTTGGTGGTTAAAATTTTTACTATTTTCATTATATAAATAAAAAATAAGGTCTGATTTGAAATGTCTGATTTAGCCAATTTACTATGAATCATAGTCATAATAATATTATAACTATCAAAAATAAAAAAGTAAGCCTTAACGTCTATGGTATAGAAACACTAAATCTAAAAGCAATGAGATCTACAAAGAGCCATTTTTGACAAAATTATAATTTCTCACAATTCCGATATGATCAATTTTACAAACCTTACTCCAGGTACAGATAATAAAAGTGACAATTTACGCACAAATAAACTTCACTAAAAATATCCGTTTAATAGTTTTCAATTGTAGTTATTATATTAATATAATAATATTTATTTCAAATTAAATATTGAAATGCAATAAATATTTTTTTATATTTTATAACATACATATTAATGTTGGAAATGTCAACTTTCGCTTTTTTAATATATTCTGAGATCGAATTTTAACTCCCAGATGTAAAACCTTACTTGTATATCACAGACCTTTTCCTTAAATACCATAATACTTTTGAATGATTAATCGAATATTAATAAAGAAATAATATTTCTCTATCTCATTTTAAAATGCCTTACAATTGAAATCAGTATATTTTACTCTAGTACATATATTTTTTTAAATAATTGTCATAATTTAGTCCCGATTCGTAAAAATGATATGCACGATCCTCTATTTACGAAACGAATGTTTGCCTAAAAACTATGCTATAGTTAAAATTTTCCCTTTAAACCAGAGTACCGTCAGCATAAAAAGATGAAACTTAATATAAATAAGAAATTAATCAGTCGTCCAAAAGTATTCTATGCTTAGCGCGGCAAAAGGTAAGTTGTATAGATAGTTTGTTAGGCAAAAATAAACTCTATATGTTTTACTATAAAGCACATTTCAGATGTTACTATCTGCCGCGCCCAAGACACCATTGAATCAAGAACAAATCAAAGCTTTAGTTAATTTTCGGGTGTGACGTCATGACAGTTCGTGAACATACATAGATGCGACAAAAACATTCATTTATAATGAACATTGTCGTCCCAAATATGTATAGAGATAAAATTAAACCATCTATCTGTGAAATTAACGTTTATAATTCATAAAATATCCCTGTATTTGACTCTGTTTAATTTCTTGAACACAGCAATTGTGAGATGAGTTTCAAATGCTTTTATTCTTTTTTTTAATGTATAAAACGTTGAATGTATATTCTAAGATCATTAGCATTTGAAACTTTGTACAAAAATAATAATGAGACACAGTTATTCTGTATGAAAATAGATAAAAAATTTACTACATGCGGTCGCTATGCCTCTTATGCCTATA
The DNA here is from genome assembly GCA_018247715.1 of Heliconius burneyi. Taxonomy (NCBI): domain Eukaryota; kingdom Metazoa; phylum Arthropoda; class Insecta; order Lepidoptera; family Nymphalidae; genus Heliconius; species Heliconius burneyi. Next base: position 2,467 of record DWGR01004127.1, on the reverse strand, counting down.
AATTTTCAGTGAAATAAAAAACTTATAAAAAAGGAATTTTAAATACAATAACTAATAATGTTGCTATATAATAAAATGTTATATCGTATTTTTAGTCTGTCTGTACATTTCAGTGTTATATGACGTTAAACGGTATATGTATGTATGTATATAGGTAGTAGGACAAAGAGGCATAACATTCTGGTCGAACTGAAACTGATCTTAAAGCTTTGATTCCCATGATCACAAATCCCCATTATAATCAGCTACTGAAGCATTACTCTAATAAATTTCCTAAAAATCCGATATTAGGTATCAAACTATATGTATTTACATTTTATATGTCGTAATATTGCTTTTGAATTACCTCGGGGAGCGTGCGTCATTTACTTCGAATGTTAAGTCACTAGAAACTTCTAATTTTTACATACAAATTATGAGTGCATTCAGTAAAACTCAAGAGCACTCAAGCACTCAAATTTATTATTATTATTATTTTGTTTAATAACTCATAGCTGACATAAAACGTTATGTATAAGGAAATCTCGAAACGTCAAATCTAACTTACTGTAGAACTTAGCATTCATTAAAATTAAATTATTACAGCCCTAAATGAAAAGAAAAGCAAACGAGATCTATGTCTTAATTATAATTTTGAAAAAGTTTTACTTTCTATTATCTTTGGCTATGCCAATTAAGAGTAGCTAATAAAATTAATAATTAGTTTATTATAAAGCACCTAAGCATGAAAGAAGAAAGCAAAATAAATGTGGAACGCGTACGGAAAAAGAAAATTTGTGAATCAATTATCTAAGTGAAATATCAAATATTTATATCATTCAGATCACAGTTGCGGCGTTTAAATCACATTCTTAACTAATAACATATTGTCCCATTTGTTCATTCAATTCGCACCATTGACTACCTCGAATAAAAACAATTGAATTTACATTACGAAACGTATTATTAATAAAAAAACCTAACATAAGCAAAACACATAAATAAATAAATAAGCAAAAGTTTCAAATGAATTTGACATGTAAAACCAACAATACAAGTGTCAAAAATGTCATCTGTCAAAGTCATTTTGACATTACGAAAACCGAAACGACAAATTTTCACAATGTAAATCCAATCAAGTAATGGCTATTTAATATTTCCACTGTAACCACTCCGTTCATTGATGTGGACTCTCCTCCTCAGTGTCAACAGGACTCGGTGATAGAAACTTCCTCGCGTACTTCGGATAGTGTGTCTTCTCGTGGGCCTTCAATATTGTGGAACGTGAAAACGTCTTTCCACACAAAACACAACGAAACGGTCTTTCACCTATAAATAAAATTGGAACTTTAATTAATACCACTAAAAATATAAACAATTTTAATTCAACTTTTTTAAATAAGCAATTTGACGATAATTTCCAATGAATTCCTCCATTCATAATTGAATATTGTAAATTGATATTTTTTTAATTGAATTTGACATATAATAAAGCTACTAAAGTAGTAATAACAAGCAATAAAGTATTGAAATAATCTTCCATGTCTTACCTGTATGAACTCTACAATGGTCCTTCATATGATGTCTTAACTTAAACGCCTTCCCGCAGAACTCACACTTAAACGGTCGATCTCCAGTATGCACCGGCAAGTGTGCTATCAATGAAGACACATCGGGGAAGCTTTTCCCACAAAATTTGCACAAAACAACATTCCCGGGCTCCACGGGGCCAATGTCTAAGTCTAGGGGGGTTTCTTCAGTTGGCATCATGTACGTCGGCTCATTGAACTGACCAATCATCGGCAACCCCATAGGCCTCGCCATTAGTGCATCACGATACTTTAACGTATCTAGCGTGTGTGTCGTCAGTATATGCCTTGTCAATTTACTCTGGTGTGGGAACGTCGCTCCGCAATGTATACAAGGGTACACCCCCTCCTCAATTCGCCCCCTACCGGCCCCTTCGTACTCCTGCAACCACAAAAAGACCATCAACTTCTTTTTTCTCTTCTTTTCTAGCAAAGACCAAAATGTGTGCAGAATGTCTAATACTACTTTCTAAATTGGAATGCATTTTCTTTATCTATCTAAATAAGAAGTTGACGCTCATTTTTGCCCAAAAAATGTGCAGGAGTGAAACCCGGGAGCCGACGCGTAATGCCTTGTTGTATAGCAACGCGCGCGCGCACTGAGTCGTAAATATATCGTATGCAAGAATATGGCCAAAATTTAAATAAAAGATACTGCCCATAAATATACGAAACAAAATGAATGTATGTAAATAAAATGATGGCCAACAAAATGAAGGTCAACTTCTTGACAGCAAGGCATAGTACTCGACGTTTAAGTAACGCAGCGCAATAAGCATGCAATTTAATATAAATCAACTTCCACACCAACAAAAACAACTTAAATATAATATATATGTGGGATCTTGTGATTCAAACCTGAAGGTTCCTTCATTCATAAATCACTTGCAATCAATGCG
>DWGR01004126.1:0-11446 GCA_018247715.1 Heliconius burneyi | reverse complement strand
CAAGGTGAGTGCCGGCCTCAGCCAAGCGCACCACCTCTTGGTATGACCGTCCTCGGGCCGTAACCAGAGTATCATCCGCATAACAGATGACACTTATCCCATTCGGAAGATGACCCCGCAGGAGCCAATCATAGCCGATGTTCCACAGTAAAGGGCCCAACACCGACCCCTGACAATAAGTTCACCTAGATGAACTCAAACGAAAAAATGAACTGCGGCGTTGAGTTCTTCTACGACTTTACGTTACAATGTCACGAGTTCTGACGTAAAACGAATTCCATAGCACTGCACACTTTCAGGTTTTCTTTACATACTTTTTAATAGAAACATTAAACATACTACGAGTGTATTATATAAGCTAATGTATAAATCGTATATCATACATTTCCTAAACTGTTATCGTACTCAGCTTTTCCAAGAAGTTTCTGAAGGAACTTTCAAAGTCATTGTTATATCGTTCCAATATACAAGTTAGCCAACTTTAGATCAATATATGTATTATACTCGTGTACTGTGATAACTACTAGTATGGAGTTACGAAATTATCTGTAATAATAATATGGTTTCTAGTGATATTTAGATTATTTTTCCTTTAAAAAACAATGGAATGCGCGTACTTTAGTAATCTAAGTAAATCAGAGTTCCTTTGTGTGCTTTAAATTTACTTCAGTGTGTCCAGTCCAGTGTATGTGTCCAGTTGTGAGCCCAGTCGTGACCCAGGGGCACAAACGTACAACTGTAGAAGTTATAGGCTGTGGATTCGATTCCTATTCTAAATGAAATATTTAATATTTTAATTTAAATCAAATATTCGAGGCCAGTCGTAACGTAGAGGCACAAAGTGTGACTGTAAAATCAACTGATTGTGGGTTCGATCTCTACTCAAGGAGATGAAATATTAATTTAAATTAATATTTCCATTTCTTCGCTCTGGTGTCGAGGAAATGCGCGTCGTAGAGTCCCGCCTGTCAACAACAAATGCCTCCTGAAATCGGCGGAAAGTGGAGAACGGTGTGCTTAACACTAGGTTCCCTCTGCCTACCCTGCTGCGTGCGGGATACAAAGTGAAGCTGTTTTTTTTTAATTAAATTGCAAATAATTTCCGATACTTATCACGTCGCATACCTCCAGAATTCCATGTAAAGTAAAGAAACGGAATGTCCGCCCACACTCTTGCACAATTTCACAGAGCTTTTTCAGCTTTTGCGAGCAGCCGGCGTACATCGATTTATAAGACTTTTGTTCCTTCCTCTAAGTAGCATGTAATGAGCACAAATTAACTTGATATAGCGGCATATTTATTTATTTACACTTTATTGTGAATCATCCGTCATTAAGAAAAAAAAAGAATAAAAAAAAACAATTGACGCACAAAAGGCGGTCTTATCGCTAATCAGCGAGTTCTAAAAGAGAACCTTTGGGTAAATACGGTGGTGATCATAGTCGAACGGATGTACAAAATTACGTGTTTATGCTGTAGGCGGTTGAGGAAATCCGTTGAATGGAGTCATTCTTAAATGTCAGATCAGGTCATGCTTTTTTTCGCGCATTGTCATTAGAATTAAACATATATGCAAAATTTCAATTCCCTGCAATGAAAGGAAGACCTTCTAATTTATTTTATATAAACAAACATACTCGTACTTCCTTTCATATATTGCAAGTTAAATAATAGCTTGTAAAAAGGTCATTAAGTTAGATCTCATTATTTTATTTACTTTTCAATAATCATTGATAGTTATTTAAGGAATCATAACATTTAGGTTCACCATTACAGCCTAACGATTCTTGAAATAGTTCATTGTAATATTTGTTCAGTATTTTTCATATTATAACACTAAAAGGATCAAAAAGAACAAATTACCGAAATGTTCTAAGCAGGTGTCTGTCTAAAATGCGAAGCCTGATTTACGTTTCAGTTGAAAAAATATCGAAACGTAATAATTTTTCTTAATTAATTTGTGGAATCCCAATTCGTCAAAACCAAACGTTTCAATAAATCGTATTTTCTTTGAAAATATTAGTATTCACCGATCTGGTAATTTATAGGTGTAATTAATAACAACAAAATAAGGGTCCTTACGAAAATACTTGTAGTTTCAGCGGGACAGCGCAGGAACATTTCAGTCACGTTTGAAGAATGAAATATTAACGAGTGACCCGACGCAGCCGGCGCACGCGAGGGTCATCACTGGCTCTCGGATTTGTTACCTTTGAAACACCACCACTGTATCTTGAACTTCAAGTGTCGCTTTGCTTTTGTTTTATACTTATTGATTGTTTAAGAATAGGCCTGCCATTTTTTTACCAATTATAATGAATGTTGGAAATCAAATAAATAACCTTCAAACTGTATCAAGCACACAGCAGGCAGAGAGGACTTAGTGTTAAGATACTCCGTTCCCCACTTTCTGCCGAATTCTGGAGGCATTGCGTGTTGATTGGCGGAATTTAACGACGCGCTTTGCCTCGACACCAGAGCGAAGAAAATGAAATATAAACGTAAATATTTCACTTTCTCGAGTGGGAATCGAACCCAAAACCATCGCGTTACAGTCACACCCTTGTGCCGCTACGCCACGACGGTCTTTATAAAATTCTGATTCGTAAATGTAGGGGTTGAAGCTGTTGTGGAGCAATGGCATAGAGTTTAGTGTAATCGTGATGGTTGTGCTTTCGAGGTAATGAATTATTGTCATTTCATCGCTCTGGTAGTTACTTGAGTTCCACCTATCAACACGCCTTAAAAGTTCAGCAGTAAGTAAGGAAATAAAATTTTCTTGTTATGGGGAAAGATAAAATAAAGATAAAATAAAGATTCGAACCTACTACCATGATTGAGCACGTTCCAGATGCATCTTTTCAGTAAAAATTTATCATTCCATACAAAAATTTATGTCTTCATATCTTTTTACATATAATCTCCATAGCTTATTGGTACTAATAGTTTCTTATCAGGTTTATCACGAGGTGCATGATTTGAATTCTTATACAATCATAAAAATATCCAATTAGTCTCAACACTCCATCTCTCGAAAATTGGACGAAAAGTAGGATAGGTAGCGTCTTAATAATAGACGTTCTCTCTGCCTAAGCTGCTATATGTGGGATACAGAGCGCAGTTAATGTTATAATACCTCAAACTAGTTTCAAAGATACCTCAAGCTATTTAGAAGCCGTTGTGGCGCTGAGAGACATGCGTACGAGCGTAAACGCGACCTTCGTGGATTCGATTCCCGTTGCGAGAAATGCAATATTTAATATTTTCATTTCTTTCTTTCCTAAGTTCTTTATTTTCTACATTTTCTACATAATGCATGACAAGAAGACTGGTGATCATAGAAGGTACAATAAGCTGGAATTTTTTACTTTTATAAACACCTACAAAAAATGTCTTCTGAAATAATTTTGAAGAAAATTTGAACAGATTGCCAATTACAAGGATTTATGGAGAATAAAAGATGAAATTAGCTCCAGAAAACCAGCAATGAAAGCTTTCGATTTAGACTTTATAGAAACCATTATTTAGGTAAATTGGAGTAATTAATAACGAAAGATTTTACTGAATATTTGATTTTGACGTGTTTTGTTCAAATGGAATTAGTTTATTGTAATCCATTTGTAAGCTTACGTTTTATAAATTTGTAGAGATTTTTTGTTTTAGCGTTTACGTGGTCTTTTTTTAAATCGAATTACGCTTAGAACATTGCATCGTCTTCTGAAAGAGATCGAAAATATGGACGGAGAGAGGAGAACATAGTGATAAAGACATTTATTCTGCTTAACCTGTAGAATAAGAATCTAATGTTTAAAAATATGTATTCTTATGTACAATATATTGTAGTACAATATTGCATAAAACAAGTACGTAAATCTTAATATATTATATACTCTTTTCATTTCAGGACAGCGTCAAGGAGCTCAGTTACAAAGTAAGCATTCAAATAGACATGAAGTGCGGGTCTCAATGGGGCGGTGAGTGGACACTCTGCTGCCACTCTGGAAAATTAATAATGTCTGAAATGCTAAGATTGCATTTTCTGAAGGAGAATTAATGTATATTGTATGACAAAGCACGAAAGTGCATCGCAAACAGGATAATAAAGTATATACTTATTATATGTTTTAAATAAAATATTTGTACATTTTTATACCTCATCATTAAATCAAATCAAATCAGCTTCACGCTGTATCACGCACACAACAGGGCAGGCAGAGGGAACCTCGTGTTAAGACATTCTGTTATCCCGTTATCCGCCCGAATTCTGGAGGTGGTGCTTGTCGAGTGGCGGAACTCAACGCCGCGCTTTGCCTCGACACCAGAGAGAAGAAATGTAAAGAAAAATTTACATATATATTTCCTTTCCTCAAGTGGGGATCGAACTCACAACCAGTGGATTTTGCACACTTTGTGCCCCTGCGCCACGACTGGTCTCATACCTCATCATTATTATAGCGTATTGAGGCAAAGTCTTGAAGCGCAATATTTAACCATTGAATTCCTGAAAAAATAATATTTTGCTTATCAGCCTCACACTGTATCACGCACAGTGAACTTGGTTGTTAAAATGCTTCCGTTTCTCTTTTTTTTTAAGAATTTTTCTAGAATATTCGAAGTATGTTGAGTGGCCGAACTAAGCACCACGTTTTTCTTCGTTATTTTATTCTGCGAGTTGGAATCGAACCTATAATCATTGTTTATAGTTCGCGCTACCACAGCCTCAGAAAAATTACATATTAATATTTATTTCAAAAAGGACTTAATGTCAACGTAAGACACATGTTTCTGTAAGTTATGTATATTTCTGATACTCTGCCTGTTGGCTTTCGGAACTCAAAATAACTTCTTACCAAACCGAGATCAAGGGAACAAAGGTATTAAATTTACAAAGTAAATATTACTCTTGTATTATAATGCTAATATACTCGTACTTAGGCACTGTACATCACGACATCGTTAAAAAACGAATTTAAAATTCAAAACCAGGTAGCACCGCTAACAAAAGCCCCGTAATCAATAGCAGGCCACACATTTGCGTAATAGCTCTCTCCAAAAGGGGATAATCTCATCAATAGCTCCCCCTAATCTACTGGCGATGACTTGTTCAGACATGTCTTCAATACTTAATTTGGCTTGGAATACGAGAAGAATAAATTGATTTATCAAATGCCTCGTAGGGTGTATTTGTAAGTTTTATGTAAATTAATATAAGCTTCAAAATTAACTTATTTTAAACTTCACACTTTATCTCGCACAAACATGAAACGCAGAGGAAAAACGGGAACCTAATGCTAAGTTTCCCATTAGGACACTTCCGTTTCTCACTTTCCGGCGAATTCTTAAGGCATTACGTATTGAGTGGCTAAACTAAACGCCGTTTTGCCTCATTACTAAAGAGGACATAACGAAAATATTGAATATATCATTAAAGATACTCTTTTATTTTACCTTAAAACAGATCTCAGTCTCTCCTCAAACTAGCAAGAATGTCAGACAGGTAAAGTTAAATAATAATAATTCTTTATTTGTAAATATTAAACTCATTTTTAACAAATCATACTTATATCCTTTTCTATCAAAGCCACCAACCAATATGTGCGAGTGGACAGGACAGTAGTCTATTCAACTGTTAATTTATAAATACTTGGCCTATTTTTTAATTCCTTGTGTTGTTTTATACAAAATTAAAATGTTTTTATCGAGTTATAGCCCAACTTTATCGTCGTGGACTGTAATATTAAAAATCTCATTTCCTTAGATATCTTGGGAAATATTTTTGAGCTTATCTAGAGATATTAAATAGACCATGGTTTATGAATTATGAAGCTTTATTAATTCAATCCACAAGGGTGTGACTGTAACGCGAGAGTTGTGGATTCGATCCCCACTCAAGGAAGTGAAATATTTATTTACGTTTATATTTCCCTTTCTTTGTTCTGCCACTCAACACGCAATGCCTCCAGAATTCGGCAGAAAGTGGGGAAAGTGTCTTAACACTATGTTCCCTCTGCCTACCCTGCTGTGTGCGGGATACAGCGTGAAGTTCAAAAAAATATTAAGGATCTCTATCTCTATATCTAGGTATAGTATAACTACTATGTAACTATAGGGATGAATGATCAGTTCGCCATAACAAATGCTCAATTGAAATGAAAACGCTAGCAAGAACTGTTATAGAAAATCTTTGTTGATATTCAATATTGTGAGCAAATTATATTCATAATTTCCTTGAGCAAAGCAATATTTTCCGGAAATACACCATCCGTTCTCTTCTTTATAACAAACACTTGTTCAATGCTATCCACTAGAATGAATTCTTATAAAAGATATTAAAGACTATCTACAAAATGCGATATGAAACTTCTTGAATAAAAGTTGTTTTTTTAAAAAGCTTAGAATCTTATTGTTTCTTTGTGAGGCATATCTTGAAAGATTCATATTGCACAACAGTCGACAACTTTGAAGAGAAAAAAGTTTGAGGTGAACGTTTATTTACAACTAGCTTCTCCGGGCGGTTTCGCCTCCTTGATCTAGGGGTAAGAAGTATTCATTTTAAATGTTACTACAGTTGTAGTGGGTTATATGGAGACAAATAACGTTGTATAACACAGTTAATCCTTCATCATCAGCTTTTTTCGATGAATTGACTATTTAAAAGAATAATATTTGTTTAATTTGAACCAGTAGTGTTGGAGATAATAGGACTCAAACAAGCAAACTCTTCAGCTTTATAATTCTTAATAGGTTTAGATTTCTATAGTAAATATATATTGAAATATATATTTCAATATTTCAAGTATAGTCGATAATATCAAAAATATATAACGGTTCAAACATAATATAATATTGGTAGGTATGTTATGTGGAGGTAGCCACCTGAATTCGAGACATTGGATTTTGAATGACTAAACGTTTTTTATTACCTGTATTTCATACTCAGAAAGAAAATACTATATATTTTACTAATGATTTCTTTTATATCCTTTACACACATTTAATAGATTTAGTAAAAGAAGAAAAGAATTCGCGATCTTGATAGAGGGAGATTTTTAAAATAATTAACAAGTATATGCATACATACCATTTAAAACAATATGTAAACCCAGACCTAAAATGCCTTTTCCGTTTTTTATAGCAATATAACCGACACGATTAATAAAATATTTAGCGCTCCCGCTTACTTCTTTCCGTGCGCTACTTTAATTTGCATTTTCATTATTAAGCTTTAAAGTTTGTAAGACTCGAGACTATAGCGGAATGAATAAAAGTTACTTCCACGATCTAGACTTGCCATTGGATATTTTACAGAACAAGGAATGGAACGGAACGGAAAGTTCTTGAATATACAAGGAATATTCTAAATGTTTCTTCAAAATGAGTATTCGTAAGTCGACGGCTTTACATAAGTAGGTTACTATTATTTTATTGACTAACAACTATTGGTAACAAGACTAAGCATATCGTTGAGTTCCGCCCCTCAATACAAAATGAAAATTTGAAAATTAGACGAGAACTGGCGACGCGATGGCCTTAACCATTTTATAATGGCGAAAACTAATTGAGATATGTACCCTCTATCGTCATAATTTATCAACAGTAGCCCAGTGTTTGTAAAGGTGTCTACGTAGATGAATTTGGGGTCTTTAAAATTTAATTTTATTATTTATTGAAACTTTTCTTCCCTAACGTGAACATTTCAAAACTTTGAAGTTAACTTTGTCTCACTCATAATAAGGTGATTTGAACACACGCTTCCTTTGTCGCATTATTAAATAATAACTTATACATGTTATAAGTCGTGGCGCAGGGACACAAGATGTGACTGTAAAAACCGACTGGTTGTGGTTTCGATCCCCATTTGAGGAGAAATATTTATTTAAATCTATGCATTTATTTCTTGGCTCTGGCATCGAAGCAAAGCGCGGCGTTGAGTTCTGTCACTCAACACGCAATGCCTCCAGAATACAGCAGAAAGTGGGGAATTTGCATGTCTTAACACTAGGTTTCCTGTGCCTATCCTGCTTTGTGCCAGATAAAGCGTGAAACTGATTTTATTTTAATTTTTATAATAAATATATATCTTGGGGCCATTGTGGAATAGACACACACTGATGACGATGTTGCAGGTTCGGTTCCCAATTAGACAATGAACTATTGCTGTCTCCTTGTTCCGGTAAGATGCAATAGAGTTCAATTCGAGACTTGACACTATTTTAAACTTAATCTAAGAAATTAAATAATAATAAACCTGATATCGCAAAACTTATCCGCGTCCCTGCGCTACGCCCTCTCATTTAAACGTCGTATACAATTCAAATCATCATACGTTTTTCATATTTTAATACATGCCAAGTACGATCGAGTGAGGTTGTCTATAAATATGTAAATTCTGTCATCGCGTTTGAAGCATCGTGACTCATTTCTTGTCGATCTGTCAAACAGTTTTTTTTATTTCAGCATTTCGCTAAATTGATGTCAATATTTCGTATCGCCCCTAATACTATTTGTGTTTATGGTAAATACGCTTTTGGAATAAAATTCCATAGATTGTTGGTTTTTATTTTTCTTATTTTCATACTACATTTATGATGACTAAGCTTCACGCTGTATCCCGCAGATAGCTGGGTAAGAAGTAACCTAGGAACCTACTGTAAAGACTCTTTTTCCTACAAAGACACTATAAATATCTAATATTTGAATATAAATATCAATTATTTTAATTTTTGTTGCTCTGGTAACGAGGCAAAACAATAAAGACAATCATCGAACTGAGTCCCCATATGCGAGACATCCAAATTATTTTACTAAATTGTAAGATCGCCTAAGCCTTTAAACTATTATGTTCAATCATCATGCTATATATATATTATACATATTATACTTTATTAGTGTTTCATATTGTACTCGGACGTGTGTGTATTTTAATAAATAGTTCAACGCAAAAGCTTTTGGTAATATTTATAATATTTTGACGGTATTTTTGATTTGATGAGTAACAATTGAACTAGATAACTTACCGTGAGCTACTCTTCTGTCTATTCCACCAACAAAAAGCTAAAAAAGATTTGCCATTCATCACCATTTCGCCAATTGACGAAACACAACGTCTCTAAAATTAGGCAGAAAGTGGGGAAACGAAGTCGTATAATACTAAGTTCCTCCATCTACTGTGGAATACTAGAAAAGCTTGAAACTGCTTTTCAGGGTTCCACAATAACGGATAAAATGGGACCCTATTACTAAGACGCTGTCGCTTTCCACTACTTCGCCTGTCACAAGGCTGTATCTTATGAATAGTGGTAAGTAATTATACTGTTAAAATTATCATAGGTAAATTATTTCTGTTATCGATATAACAACAGATAAATAATTTAAGAACAGATAAACACTTGGCAATTTTTTGCCATTTTTATAAAATAGCCCGTAATTTTAATTCTATAACTTTGGTTGTGATCGTATCAAACGTAAGTAAGACAAACTGAAAACATTTATCTATCTCCACCTTAAACGCCGGCAATGCGCCTGTAGCTCCTCTGGTGTTGCACGTGGTCGTGGGCAGCCGTGATAACTTACCATCAGGTGATCCGAACGCTCGTTTGTCTTGTCCTTTTCCCTTTAAAAAAATTTTTTATACAATAATTCCTACATATATACGAACAAGTACCTATGTTCCATCTCAGCACACGGAGTTAAGCACTTTGGCACCCATTTTTTAGCCTTATGCTCTCTCCACGTTTTATTATCGGCGATTTCTTTGACGATAAAAGCTCGATCCAATTCGAATTGACTCATTTTTCTCGTTACGTGAAGATTTACTATGTATACATTTTAGGCTGTATGGATGTTTTTTGTTCCTAAGGCTTAGTGAAATATCTTATATTTATTTACAGATATACCTCTATCGTAATACGCAATTATGTATTTATTTGTATTTGTATGTCACAATTGAAAACTTATTCTAAAGAATGATTTTTTAGGAATAAGTTTTTAATTGCAATTTTAACTTAAACTTATACAATTTAAATTCAAATAAATTACTCAGTGCAAGTGATCTTGAACCTAAGTATAGTTTGTAATAGAGCATTGAAGGAGTTGTATTCGTAATAGAACATAGTGAGAGTGAGAGACCCAGGGTGTATTTTAACGATCTTTTTTAAACTAGAGTCCGAGAGAGAACCTATTGTCACGACACTCCATTCCCATTAAGACACTTCCGTTCGCCAATTTGCATGTTGTAAAACGAAACTCAACTTCACGTTTTGTTACGTTACCCAAGCGAAAACATGAAAATATTTAGTATATAATTTCCTCGTGTGACAATCGAACCCACAACCTGTCACGTTTCCAATCAGACGCTTGTGACCCTGCACCTCTGTTCTTATATTTATTCTATCGATTTATTTTAGCTTATAAAGCACAGACAAAGCCACAGTCTAAAACTAGCTGGTACTATAAAAGCTCGTATAAGTACACTTGTAGGTGAATGTTAATTGAGGAAAACTTACATCTACTTTACCTTTCCTTACCGCCAACTCTGAATATTTAAACTCGTGTGCGCCACTCAGAATGTGTAATTTTGTTTTTAAGATTAATTACTGGAACATTTAGCCATGTTGTAAGTAAATTACGAGCTTGTAAAGCATCAAATGATCTGTTTATGTCACTATTATTGGTTTTAGTCGTCAGTTTGGTTTCCTAAAGCGTATGTTTGAATGATAATCATTGATTAAAGCGCAGCGTTGAGTTACGCCTTTTACGCGTTGCAGCTAATTCAGCCAGAATACGGAGACAGGAATGCCTGGACTGACTTAAGCCCTTACCTTTACCGCATAGCAGGGTAGCAGGGGAGGTAGGAGTCTTGAATAGAAACTCAATGTCGTGCTATTATCACAGCGAGGAAAATTAAAATAACGCCCAATTCTTATAATTTTATAATCAGAGGCTGCGCCACGACACGATGGCTTCTGTATCTGATATGACGCATTATAAAAATATCAAATTACATTTTGTTTTAAACAAGGTCAACTAAGTTTAACAACAACAGTCTGCATAAGGTGTAACGAGATGATATATCTCTTTAGTGCAACAGCAAGCACCTAAACAGTATGAACAATTGATTTATAATCACGTTTGTGTTTCTTAAAAGAGAGATAGAACAATACTTCACCCTGGAGATACCCCTGATGATTTTAATTGGTATTGGAAATATATTCTTTGTATAATATAGGTACACGGTTGGCCGACTTGAATAAGCAGTTGAATTGCATTTTGCTACTCAAAATTCGATTTGCCAACATTAAAAAAAAACAATTTAATAGTATTAAGATAGGTTCAATACAGATACTTTTTTTTTCATATAAAGCAAAACATTATTTGGGATTAAAAAGACAGGAAAAAGAATCATTACATCACTGTGTCCTGGTCACAGCAGTAGGTTAATAGGGT
>DWGR01004125.1:0-11446 GCA_018247715.1 Heliconius burneyi | reverse complement strand
ATTACAATTAGTGCAATTGTTTTCAGTACAGTTACAACGTTAGTTGGTGTATGTGGGGGGCCGAGCTTGAACGTTTAGAAGCCAGCTTGCAATAATGAATATAGCTATATTCTGTTGTGTTTTCTTTATCTTTTCAGCTTCACTTTGTATTCCGCATATAGCAAGGTAGGCAGGGGGAACCTAAAGTACTTCATCCAAAATTTTCCCTAATTTTGAAATGTTGCTTGTTATCAGGCTTTCTTTTTGTCAAAATCACTCATAAACCCATAACCGTAGCGTTTACAGTTGGATGTATCATTCCATTCTCCACTTTATTCTAAGCCACAGAGAAATGGGACTCAATGTAATATAGCATTTTGTTTAATCCATCAATGAATTCTATTATAAAATGAAGCAGTGTATTAAATTTATCCATTACAAGCATAACTAAATTAATATTTTATGAGAACACGTATAACACTTTGAACATAGCAGGATTTTAACTAGTAAGACTCTAAGAAACGGTCTCAAAAGCTCGAGTTCATACCATTTTTTAAATGGGGGATGATATTATAAAAAGCTAAATTATTTCCTACTTTTGTAACATTTGCGAAATCGTATTCTATGCATGTAATTGTTATACTATTTTAACAAGAAACAGCTTTTTTAACAAGAAACAGGTTTTATATAACTAAAAAAATACATTAATAACAAGGAATAACCTACACCAGACTTTTATTAAATCCAAGCTGAACTTGGTGCATTAAGTATGAAATAAAATGCCAAAAATCTTATTTTCACAAACTTCCAGCTGCTATAAGGCTAGAGTAATTAGCAAACTTAAAAAGTTAATATTCTCAAGTTCTCCAACTTTTTACTTATATTTATTTAGCTTTACCAGCGGTTTCACCTTCATACTCAAATAGAAATAAGTACTCTTTGTATATATAAGCAAATAAACTCCTTAAAGGAAAGCGGGGAACGGAGTGTCCTTACACTAGGGTCCCTCCGCCTACCCTGCTGTATACGGTATACACCATGAAGCTGATTTAAATTAATTTTTATTTTTAATAATTAACAGGTGATATGACAACTTCGTGATTAAGAAAAAAACTGTAAATAGATTTTTTAAATATTTAACGTAGATAATATACGAGTATGTATGGATGCACATACATACATATATATAAATATTTCATTTGAATACATTCAGTGTAGCCAACATGTTGTGCACGATGTATCCTACGATTCGTCCCTGCATGCAGCGTGGGTGTAATAGAATAGTTTATTCATATTTGATTTGCCTTTGGTGGAACGTATTGAATTGTTTTCTGCTGTATTTTCACGGAGATGGAATAACATTTATGCTACAGAATAAAACTTGAATGATAGAAGATTTTTCAATATAAATAAAGTATCGATGTTATAAGTCTTTTATTAAAAAAAACCTGTATATTATTTTTACCATCTTGTTGTATACCGTATGTAGCAGGGTAGTTCAATCCCACAGCCGTCGTCTTAACAGTCACATACTGCGCCGCTTGTAGTACAAAATACATTATTACAATAACATCGATATTCAAATATTTCCTTTAATCAAAATAGATATCGGCAGAAAATGGGGAACGGAATAAAAACTAGATTCCCTCTGTCTACCCTGCTGTGTATGGAATAAAGCGTGAAGCTGATTGATTTAATCAAAATAAGTAATATTAATAGAATAGTACTTTTATAACATAATATGCAAAATATAAATTATTCTGGAAAAAAATAAATGAAGAAAGTTTCTGTTTCTTTAAATATGAAAAATATTATATAATATTTAAGCCCAATGTACAAAAGGTTATTTTTTCAGCTATATTTATTATTTTCGTGTTTATAACAAATTAAAACCATAAGAAAATTTAGTTTTCTATGAAAATTCCACGGGATAATAGTCCTACGTCGTTGATATTTGGGTCACAATGTATGGAATTATAAACACGGTCACGGCAATACCGTTGGGAATTTACTTCGCTTCAGAACTCGCTACGTACGTACGAGTACGTTGTACGCGCAGTCAAGTAAATAACATTGTCTTGTAATGTTTTTAGTGCAAGTATGGTGTCACAGAATGAGTTATAGTTTAGTTCTAATGTCATTTACGTATGAAGAAAAACAATAAAATATATGAATCTGAGAACACGTGTGATACTTGTGGATTCGATTTCCACTCGAAGAAACTAATGATTGTCATTTCCCTGTAAGTAGGTCAGGGCGTGCTTTAAGTTCTGTCTCAAAGCATCATGTCTTAAAATTGGGCAAATGCACTGTTTTTTTGCCTTTTTTTAGTTTTTAGTTTAAGGAAAAGCAGGTAGTTGTAAAATTTTTTAAATATAAGTCATATTTTTTGTAACAATTTTAAAGTGTTATTCCACATCTAGGAAAGAAAAATACTTATTTAGAAAACGTATTAAAATTTGAACGTAGCGGCAATCGAAACCGCGCCTCCTGGAAAGCCACTAGACGCTCTGACCACTCAATTGTATGGCTCAGTGGTCAGAGCGCCTGGTCGGTTTCCAGGAGATTTTTTTTCCACATAAGTCATCATTTATTATGTAACGTAAGTTGCATTTCTATATGTACAAACGTACACATTTGTAGCAGAGTAGTCAGTCAGAGAGGACTTAATATTAAGACCTGAGATAGTTCCTCACGGATAGAAATATTTACAACAAAATGTTTCTAACATTTTGTTTCCATTACATACGAGTATATCTAACTCGTCTTCCCTAGATTGTTGACTTCCAAAAACTACGTGTACAATACCACTAATCTACGTTAAACTCAAAATTACCATAAAAAACCAGCTTTCGTCACCAATACATTTCTCCACAAGAAAGAACTCAATAAACAGTGGCAGCACCCATTAAGGATCCAAGTTTTATTTCGTGATGCTCATGAATTTCATCATATTGGCTCCGTTCCAACGGAGGCTATATTAACTGATTCACAGCTCTCCGTTGCTATCCTCTTCTACATCTTTTAAATGAACGGTAGGTATATGGACCGATTGTAGCAGTGCAAGATTTAAACGTGAAGTAGATGCATTGTAAATTGTTCCTTACTTGCTTTACTGTTCTGATTCGATGCACTTTATGCATGGGGCAGATTTCTTTATTTAAATACTAAGTTTATGTTATTTGTGTGATTTTAAATAAAACAATAAAGTCATTTACGTACTCGTATTGTTATCACCTCTTTTGTTTCTGGTCAGGATAGGTTAAGAGAATACTTTGGTCTTGAATTTTCGTCCATTTACAAGTAGGCCAAGCAAATTTTAAGCAAGTTATAAAAACACAAAAAATATAGCGAGGCCTTAGTGCCGCAGCGGCACATGGGTGTGACTGTAACGGGACGGTTGTGGGTTCGATCCCTATTTGAGGAAGAGAAAAATTTATTTACGTTTATATGTCCATTTCTTCGCTCTGGTGTCGACGCAACGACGACGACGTTGAGTTCTGCCACTCAACACGCAATACCTACAGAATTCGGCAGAAAGTGAGGAACGGAGTGTCTTAACACTAGTTTCCCTCAGCCTAGCCTACTCTGCACGGAATACAGCATGAAGCTGATTTATTTTTGATTTAATTTTATTTTATAAAAATTAACATTAAAAACAAATAGCAACCATCAAACGCAGTACCTATTAGAAATACCCAAAATACCAAAACAAGAGAGCAAGAGCCGCCGGCCGCAACATGAATCTATTCGCGATATTAAAGCTTGCAAACTATTCCATAATGAGAGACCCTCGTTATCCGGAGCGTGATATAGCTTTAAATATCCATTGTTCCAAACCACTGTACTGCTGGTGTGGAGACCGCACAGACGGTTATATGGACTCACTGACAGCTGTGTGCTTAATGGAGTGATGATCGTACTTTTGATAGTCAAGTTCAAATTTATATCATAAAAGCTGTTTTTTGGTTTTTACGACGTGTCACAGCGTAGACATAGGGAACCCAGTGTAAAGGCACTCTATTCCTATTTTTCAGCATTTCACTGCACTGAGTTTTCTTATCAAAGCGCAAGAGGGAAATGAAATCACTCGCCCAAGAGGGAATCGAATCCACGGCTATTCCGTTTATAGTTACATATTATGCCACTGCGCCACGACGGCCTTAAAATACAATGGAGAGCAAAATAGCATTTAATATTATTTTTACAGTTTTGTGTGAAAGACATAAAGATCTTAGTGACAAACTTTTATCTATACGTTCAGTTTACAGCAAATATTTAAAATTAATTAAAATCAAAACAAGATGAAAGAGTGAGTCCTAAGAAACGTGATACTTCCTTTGACCTGAGAACGTACAGGGTTGATAATAAGGGATGAAAGTCACGTACAAAGGGGCCCCCTGGGCATGTATGAAGAAGTTAATGATAGTGAATGTAATGAAAGTGGAATGCTGATATAATGCAGAAAGAGATAGTAAGTATCTAATAATTTAGTAAAAATAAAATAAACAATCTAAAAAAAATATGACTATAGGATACAAGTATAAATTCAAAAAATATTAAAAATAATAATAAAATGGAGATGTGATGTGACTATGTGAGGCCGTCGTGGCGCAGCGGCACAAGGGTGTGACTGTAACGCGACGGTTGTGGGATCGACCCTCACTCCAGGATATAAAATATTTATTTACATTTACATTTTCAATTCTTCGCTCTGGTGTCGAGGCCGTTGAGCGTTGAGTTCCGCCATTCAACACGCAATGCCTCCAGCATTCGGCGGATAATGGGGAACGGAGGGAATCTAGTTTTAAGACAACGCTAGTTTCCCTCTGCCTACCCTGCTGTGTGCGTGAAGCTGATTTGATTTTTTTTAATAAAATTGACATGATAAAAACTTAATAGATATAGCAACAAAAACATACAATTAAACACTATATTACAAATTCGCTTGCTCTGGTTACAAGACTAACCTCGGCGTTGAGTTTCACCACACCTCTGTTTCAAAAATATGAAGCTTTTTTTAAATTAGCATAGACCATACGAAAAACCAACAAAAGCTGTAGTGACAATTACTTGATACATATTGACATATTTTGAAGTGAACACGTCAGTTTGTATCGACGTAATTCCAATAACGTTTTAAAATGATATATGGCAATTTTAAATAAAAATTTAAACTAGTAACTGGATTGGAAAGAAAAATCAAATTTCGTTGGTTGATTTTTAAAGGTATTGTTATATTTTTTTTATTATATATGATTTTTGTTTTGCTTTTAGAATACTAGCGACTTCGCTCGCTTATATAACTTTCCATTATCTTATTTAAATTTTATAGGAAATGTTCATATAAATTGTAGCCCATGTGTTCATTTAATGTATGCTATATTGCTATAGTAAAGTTTCATCTAAATTAGTTCAGTATTTTTTACGTGATAGTACAATAACTATCCATCTATACTCATAAACTTCCAAATTTATAATATTGACGATTACCACGGACTAAACAAAAATGTCTCAAGTTATTAATATAAAATTTAATCAACATTCAAAACCTTCAGTGATCACTTAACAAATAACCAAGGTAAGTGGAAAGGCTAATAAAAAAACATTATTAGCAATTAAACTAATCAACATACTAGACTAGCCCAAACTAAACTAAAAGAGAATATTAAAGAAGTTAGTATTTGCGTAAGGCAAAATGGAGTCTGGAGTGGCTACGTGACTCTGCATATGCATTAGAGAGGAATTTAGTCTATACCCAACACTAGCTGTGGCATTTGGCTTTCATAATAGAATTTTCTTTATTTTAGTGTTAATTATTGCATTTATTGCAATAATAACATTGAGTCACTCGGGGAAATAAATTAAGAGTGTCTTAACACTGCAACCTTCTGCTCACCTGCATTGGGATAAAAGAGCTGTATTTGATTTTCAAAATTAAAATAAAACTAGTTTTATTTCACAATTCACCCATTCATCAGTTTTGATATTTAAAAGCTTTATCGAAAGGTAAATGAAAAAATCTGTACCACATTTCTATTGTACGCTTTTTGCCTTTATCGGGACAATACTTGCAGGATGATTGCCAATCCTGCGTTTTTCCATCTAAAGTGAAGTAAACATCGGTTAGTTACCCATTTTTAATCGACTTCACAAAGGAGGAACGATATTTTTGATTTGTATGTCCATCAATTTCTCCGTCATTTGTGAATAAAGCGATTTTAGAATTTCACTGTTGCTCAATTTTAGAGGCATTTAGTGTCCAAAATAGAGATGGGATGAGTCTTATCGCAGCGATCCTTCGTTTCGTTCATATTTATCTTTTATTTTTCTTCCTTAATTCGCGCATATTGGAGAAGGTGAAGACTTGAACAACTTAAAAGTTTGAGAAATATGGTGTCCAAAAATATTTAAGTGAATAATTAAATTGTTTTTTAACAAATGCTAAAACTAACATGATGAAGTTGTACAAATTGTGTAACTATTGTTATTTAATTCTAAGTGAAGTCAAGAAAATGAGATGTATTCGACGATAGGGCAGACTGATAGTGAATAACTGTGGGGTCGCCCCATCTGCTTAGACAAGAAGTAGCGTTCTTCACCAATTGCGATAATATATGTGAAAATGTCCGTAAAATGTATGAAAAATAAATGGTACACTAAAATAAAATTGATCTATTACTGTTTATTCTACCAATTTCACAGGATCTAGGCCACATTCAAAGGATAGACCACCAACATTTTTACTCTCACCGACTTCTCTTGTAATAATGACGTGTTTGTCTGTTTATTCAAGTCAATGTATATATGAATATGTAACTGTAAAAATAAGAGAATGTACTACGGTATTATGTAGCCATAAAATTGATAAGACTAAAAATGCAGTTACGAAAAGTAATTTACTTCTACCTCCAATATATTAATCATGGCTCAAACCAAAGAAATTACTATTCAATAAACGGATTATTCATTGAACTCCTACAAATAACACTGAAACGTTTAAATTATTCAGAGGCTTATTTGGTTAGGTAAGCTCATTCTATTGTTTGACGATTGACGCTCAAAAGCATACCCAATTATATTCCTTATACTCAATAAAATAGAGCTCAAATTTGTTAGATTGGCAATGTTTAGTTTAGTAAATAATTAATTATTACCATATTATTACGTGTGTATCGCGGTAAGTACATGTAATGCGGCGTTTGATTGGACTTCAAACGGAATTGACGGGCGCTAATCAAAGTGTTGTCATGTCAAAGCGTTAGATATGTTAGTTATGAGTCGAAAATATATCCTTAATTAAACCGGTGACGATTGCGTGTAAAATATATGTTTTACATATAGTAAAATATGTATTTTTAATAACTTACTAGCTTTCCGCGTTTTGGCTTCCATTCCTGGCTTAACGTAATTTCCTGTAATAGACTTGAACCGGTAGTTCCTGAGATAATAGTGTTTAACCAAACAAACCCTTTAGCTTTATTATATGTCTATATATATTTTCACGCATTAAAAAATATTCAACAATGTAGATTTTTTATCAATAAACAATTTATTTGTTTATTAACTAAGAGTTTAAATTTTAAATAACAAAGGTAGTATATCCAAAATTTTGTCTCGTAACGTTCACTTACGCTCAAAAAAAATCTATTTGGAACAAATCGGAATTCTAACATAGTTTCAGCGATTTAGACTGCGCGTTGATTGCTGGATATCACAGCCATCTCACAGTTTTATAGGTAAAATTACTTTAATTTTTTTAAGCTTAACGTATAGCGTCTCGTATAAATCTATACAGTGCTCTATACTTCTCAATATGCCGTATGACAATTTCAGATTCAGATTTCTGAAAAATGAATCTTTTTTCTATAAAAAACAACATTTGCAATATAATTTTTTATGCGTTGGCCTCACCCTTTAGTCTTTTATAATAATTAATACATTTAGTATAGTAATATGTTTTACATATAATAATAAGCAATTTAGAAAAGAAAAATATAATTTTTACCAAAGCATTAATATTCTATGATATAATAAAAAAATTATAAGAGATAAAATGAAAAACGCATTTTTCGGTTAAAATCAACCTAAGCCGGGGTCGGTCGTTTAGGATATTTAGCTTCCTTTATTACATTTTGGGAACGTAATGTTTTTAATTAAACAAAGTAAGCAAACCCCAAACTCTTCTAATTAGAGTTAACACAATGAAATTAAATTTATTAACTCATTTGGTTAAATAAAAGCCATTTAAGGGCGAAATATTGTGCAGTAGATGCATGAAAAAACGGGTATACATCGTTTCGCATCGTTCAGTCATATTTAGGTGAAGAGTAGCGAAACCCAGCGCTGTACTCTGATTTTTGAAATCGGAAAAATGAAAATAATTTGAATAGAAACATCCACGGTCACATCGCGGTCCATCCACTTCCAGTCCGCTCGATCGCCGCAAGCCGAGGTTCGAGTTCCGCAAGGAGCGCCCTAACAGTCGTAGACTTCCTCACAGGCAGCCGTTTAGTGCTTCCATTTCTTCAGGGACAGAGTACCATCTCCCCTACCCAACCGGTGTCGCTGTAAAAGCCAACGGAGTATCTTAAAACTAGATTCATAGGTTTCCTCTGACTACCTCTAGGTAAGTACCATAGGATACTTACCACACATAGATGCGGCATATAATGTAATGCCAAAAAAAGGAAAAGAATAAGACGGCGAAGATGGAAACTGCATCAAAACTGTGTTTCGTGAATATTATAAGTAATCCCTACACTTTTTTTTTATGGAAAATGACATGGCAAACGAGCGTACGGGTCATATGATGGTAAGCTGATCACCGCTGCCCACGACCCCGCGTAACACGAGAGCTAGAGAGCTACTGGTGCGTTGTCAGCTTTTTAGGTGGTTGGGCGCCGGAGCCCGGCATTACCTAATGCAAAACGTAGTTGCTTAAATCCACTACTTCACGCCGGTTTATAATGCTGGGGGTGGTAATGATCCGGTCGAGCTTGCCCATACAGGATGTTTGTAATATCACACTAAGAATAGAAATGCTTCCCATTAATTCAATTCTACATCCTAAATTTTAAATAATCATCCACCTGTAGTTATTGGCTCCGATTGTTCGCTGAACAAACAAACAAAATAAATAATAAACTACGTTATAACAAAATGATAAAACAATGATATAAACACACAGTTCGGTAAACAAATATCAATGAATGTTACCTATAATGATATCAATAAAATTTATAAGTGAACTAAAATATTTAATATAAAGATATCAATAATTTATTCTACTTTAAAATCTGTGATTTTTCTCTGACATGTCTCCTTTTAAAATTAAGACTGTTGGCAACGGGCAAGATGTGACAAGATGTGACGTTGGTAATGTCTCAAATATGGACAGAAAGAAGAGAACGAAGTGACCTAACACTAAGTCACTACTATAGGGGATTGACCCTAATAAAAAAAATATACCATAGGTATCACATAGGTAAAAAAATATATTTGAAATATTTCCAGCATTATCAAAATCCAGTTTTCCTCTAAACAGATATTGCTATTGCAACGAACCCAAATGTCCGGAAATCCTTTCATGCCAAACAAGGCGTTATCTGACCGATTTGGTGAATATAATTTTCAAACCAATGTATTTATGGATAAATAAACGAATGAGTTTATTAAAAAAATAGCATTTTCACGCCCTATCCCGCATAGGCAGGCTGCTGAGGCTGCTTTTTTAATTATTATTATTATAGAAATAATAGAAATATTTGGCATTGAGTGTCGCTCAAAATGAGCGGTAAGGGAGGAACGGAGAGTCTGAACACTAGGTATTGGATTGGTTTTAGGACGATTGCGTCCTAAGCATGAAAATTCGGGTTCCTTTTTCTGGGAAATTTCTTTTCTTTAGGTGCATAATACACATAAAACAATTTATTAGAATGAAGCCGAATCAGTATTTGGTCATAGTAATTTGTATCATATTTCTATAGAAAAAAGTTATGGCTAAATTATATTGTACTAAACCGGTTGCTCTATACCGTCTGTTACCTTTTATTGATATTTGTGGGAAGGAAAATTTGTACGTACAATACTACTTTAAGGCCATCCACAGAAACATTTATTTACTTTGTTAGAGTATAACATTACATTCATGTTACTGACTATAATACTACTTGAGTTTTGATATCGAATGTTACAAAAAAATATGTTTATATTTATTAGGAGGCCATCGAAGAGCAGTGCCTTTTGGTTTCCTCGTTCTGGTAACAAGACAATGCGCGGCGTTCAGTTCCGGCCCTTAACACGCATTATCACGAAAATTCTCTATACTTTCAAGGCCATAGGCCTACATACATCTTACAACTACACCATATTTACAACTACACCATATTTTTGATGAGTTTTTCAAACTCATCAAAAATGCCTGAGAAGAGATTTTTAACTTAAATGTTCCAAAAATGAAAATCTTATTTTAAAAATAATAATAAAATGAAAAAAAAACTATATACTATTTTAAAATATTTAAAATTAATAATAAATACACTTCCCGTTCAAATTACACCTTAGATTGGTAAACGAAGCTTCTATAGGTATACTTGTGGGTTTACTCAGGAAATTAATCTTCGGGTGCGTCCCAAAGCAATCAGTGATTGTACTTAAACCGTCACTAGTAATAAATTTTAAATTATTATATTGAATAGCCAGCCGTGGCGCAGGAGCACAAGCGTGTGACTGTAAACGGAACAGGTTGTGGGTTCGATTCCCAATTGAAGAAATGAAATATCAAATAGTTTTATTTCTTCGTTCTGGCGTCGAGGCGAAGACAAGGCGAGGTAAAGCGTTGTGGCACAGCGGACAGCATCTGCAGCAACACAGATCCCGGAGTTGAGTTCCGCCACTCAGCACGCAATGGCTCGATTGGACGGGAAGTGAGGAATAAGTATCTTAACACTAGGTTTCGTCTGTCTAAGCTGCTATATGCGGGAGACAGCGTGAGGCATAAAAAAATAGAATAAAGATGTTCATCCTAACAATTTAATTGTTAGTATTCCTAATTGTTAGTAAAATAAAAAGTTAAGTCGGGCAGAAGATGATTACCAAAGTGTAGTATACTTATAAATGCAATTTTAGTGAGGTCAAGGCTTTTTACATGACTAATTTATATACGTATCAAATATTCCGTGTGGGATTTCAACCCACCACTATAATTTAGGCCGGGATCAGTAGGTGGCGTTGAGTAAGCACTTTAGTATTACATTGTAAAGGCGTAAAGGATTTTATTATAAAATAAATAATTGAAACCAATTCTTAAGTATCGGAATAATTGTAGGCTCGATTTGATTTTTTTTAAGAGTGAGGGAATCTGGTTTAAGACACTACACACAGTTTCACGCTGTATCCTGCACAAGCGTGGTAGGCAGAAGGAACCCAGTGTTAAGGTACTCTACGAGTCGAATCACGCGCTTAC